>JAUZNK010003537.1:0-10868 GCA_035046665.1 Euphysa ruthae | reverse complement strand
CAAATTGCTTGAAATTTTCTACAGAGACCCACAGTTAGTTTACAAGTGATTTGTTAGAGTTAGTTTTTTTGAAATAACTTTTTTTATAATTTAATTTTAAAAAACATATTTTTTCAATTTTACCCCCTGAAACAAAATATTTAAAAAATTTTAAAACTAACAAATCACTCTATTTTGTTATTATATTATAGAACTTGAATTTTTTCCCAAGTATAGCTGCTAGTTTTTCCTATATTAACCGCTCAATTCTTGTTGACAACCCCCTTTTTGCCCCAAATCAGGGCACCGGCTCCTTTTTTTTTTTTTTTTTACTTTTATGAAAGTTCAATGTTTATTCTTTAGTTGTACAAAATTTGTAATTGTCATCTCATTTATATTAGAAGTTATGGCATGTACATAATTAAGTGTTTTTTTCTGCTTCTTGTGTTGACGACCACCTTAATAAATTAGAGAGTAAATAAAAAAAGAGCACAGATAATAAAACTACTCGTGTAATACAAATACTTACCTTAATAATTATATTAGAAATATTAATTATAAATATTTGACTAATGTTTATTTCTTTGAAAAATTTCCTAAATCCTAAGAATTAACATTTGACTATTGTGTTAAGTTGATGATGTCAATTAATAATGATTAATAATAATTGTTAATCAAAATTTCTATGTTTACAGTAAAACATACATCAAATTGTCACAGCTTTACATAATTTCTAATTTAGATAATTTTGCAAGAAACTTTATGCTGAAGCTAGGGCTTTAAACCGTTTATCTAAGGTATGTTTGTAAAATTATTATAAACAGACCTACTTACATTTCATCATTGTGTACAAGGTTTTTGGAATCATCTAATGCGTATACATCCATTTTCAATGAGTTGGATAAATCATATTCTATTATTTCATGAGTTGTTGACACTGCTATGTAATCCATATTTGTCTGTTAAAAAAAAACCATAAAATGCTTATGACCATAAAATGACCACAGCGAAATACTGCGTTCATTTTATTTTTTTCTACGCCTAAAGAATTTATGATCTCAGGGGTTATCTTAGGCTCTTTTTGATGTTGGCTACTGATTTTAGGCTTCAAGAGTTGAAATACAGTCCAAAATCACATAATTAATTTGTTATAAAAAAAAAAGAAGCAGAGCTAGAAGAGATCGCCAATCTTTAAAACCTAAAAATATACGGAACTATAATGCAAAACAGTGTTATTTGTCTGTGTTGACATGAATTCAAAACTGTCAAAATGACTTTGCAGTTATGTTATTTCATAAAAACTTAATTTTTTTAATCTTAAACCAAAATTTTAGAAGCCTAAAAATATTTTAAACTGGCATAAATTCCTGGTGAAAATCAAAAAGTTTTTTCAGAAAAGACTCGTTTAGGGGCCTGGGGAACTGGTGATGATGGTGGTAGTGATGGTGGTGATGATGGTGGTAGTGACCTCAGAGATTTTGGTGGTGGTGGTGATGTGAACAGTGGCAGTGGTGTTGGTTGTGGTGACAACAGATATATACTTATATTATATATATATATATAGTTCATATTTTGTTACTGAATACCAGCCAGTAAAATTTGAATGATCTGTTTGTTTGAATAACAAGTATTAAAGAAATCAAAAAATTCAAGAAATGGGTAATAATCAGTAGAATTTCCATCTCTGAACAACTGGCTGTTTAATTGGTACAAACCAAATTCATGTTTACAAGAATCTTCTTCACTGATTGATTTTTTCTTTTTCAACCCACTTTTTGTTGATGAAATCTGCTTGTTTTTCAGTCAACAGAGCTGCCCCTTTTTAATTTGGGTTGCACAACTACTTAGTCCTTATATTTAAATTTTCATCCTCATCACTTAAGGAACAAGGACAATAGTTACCTGACATTCAGATTCAATTTGCTTACCCTTCTTCGCTCTCTATATACCCTCCCTCATCATTCTTCCTGTTTAAAATATCTACGGCTGCACTACCTCCAATAAAAGATGTAATTGAATAGCTATGCAAAGAAACACCAGAAAACCCACCCATCCTTTTTATCAAACCTTCAATTAAGACATATGTCCTAAATAATGATCTCTCCTTTGAGAAAGAAATCTTCAAAATAACTCAAAACTAGCTTTTTATCATCAGATCCATGTTTTAAAGACATAAACGTTCTAAATAACACTCAACTTGTTAGTTATCCACTATGTTAATTTAGAGACATAAGGTTTCTAAGAAACTCAGGCATCTTTAAAAAATGAAATGAAATGAAATTAAAAAACAGTGATCTTAAAAAAACTCAATTATTTCAATATTTAAAAATTTATTCATTTAAAAATTTTAATTATTTCTTCTTTAAAAGACCCTCAAATAAAATTTTTCTAAAAAAAAAAAAAAACTCAAAATTACATCTTCTTCATCGAATATTCATTAAAAAAAAAAAATCTTAAAAACAATCTTCAGCCACCCCTCTTTTATTGAAACCTCAACTGAAAATTTCTAAACATTTATTTTTTAGAATATTTAAATATTTTAAAATAATTAAAATTTTTCAAATATGATATAAAACAAACACATTGATTAAGAGACCCTTTGGAATATTAATTTTAAGATTAACAAAAGTTTGGTATAAAATAAAAATTTCAGCCTGAAAACTTAAATACCAGAAAAACTTTTTAGGTAGGTGGTTAAAGAATGATTTTTAATGAGGCTTTAAAAGAAAAACGCATTCTAAAAACATGTCAATGTAGGTTCAAAAAAAAAAAAAAAAAAGATAAAACAAAATGATTACTGATACAATTACAAAATTCTTTTTGCTCAGAATAACAGTAAAGTTAAAAAGCATGAAAGGCTTAGTCTGTTCTCTGCTTTTTTTAATCAAACTGATTTTTGATTATTTCTTAAACAGAATTTTCTCAAAGTCTTCAAAAGTTTGTAAAATAATTTCCCAATAGTGACAATTTGCTGGCAAATTGAGAAATAAACCTTATTCTCATCATGCGTCATAACTTAATCATATAAAAAAGTATAACATACTTTATTTAGACAGAAATTTGTAACTGGTTCTGGATCTTTATGAATCACTCTCCCAGATATGCTTTCATAATCTGTTTCATCATCCTAAAGAAAGAAGCTTTAGTGTAAAAAGAGACCCCTGAATAAACTGTGATTAACTCTTTGAGTGCCTTTCCCAGACAATACTGGCATTTTGATGTAAGAAAAACATCCCCGTTTTCACACGTATTCACTTTGAAGGCAATTTTTGACCGGTGAACTGGTGATCAATTTTATTGAATTCTCTATAAAATTTTGTTCTGGAAAAGTGCAGTAGTTCCGTAGATTTAGAACTAGTTTAGCTGCTCAGACAGTTTCAAAACAAAGCCTGAGACAATCCAACTGAGTTGGATTTTTAAAATTTGTTATATGTTAATGGCTTTTTAGATTTAATTTTTGTATAATAATAAAATGCCTGGAACAAAAGCACGTCTCAATAAGACACATTTATCTGTATACAATTCTTCAAAAAATTACCTTTATTAAGAATTTTTTTTTCGTTTTTGTTTTGGTGTATGGTGTGTGAGTATGGATGGGTTGATGATTTTTTTTTAAAAAGCTAATGGTATAAGCTAAAAAATGAGCCCTCACTGAACTCTTACACTTTAACAGCTCTCGAAATATTGGTCGATCAGCGATCAATGATCGGTGGATTTCTATGTAATGATTGGCAAATTTCAGCTCAGACCAATCTTGATTGGTAGATGTTTGTTTTTGAAAAAAGGCTAAAATGAAATCAACACCTTGTCATTCATTATTTTCCAACCAATGTAATTGAAGTCTAATTTGTTACTTATTACTTTAAAATATAAATATTTTTGTAATCCATTAATCAAGTGAGAAAGCTCGACTCCAGAATAAATGGGGGTGGGGTTTGAAACTTTGGTTAAAATTAATAATTTGGGGGTTTGGAATAATTTAGGGGTTGAAACTTTATGCTATGTAAATGACATACTTATTCTTGTAAATGAAGTCATGACTGCAAACAGATAACAGCTATGTTATTGTTTTTATATTTTCTTCCTATTGCATCATATTTTAAGATAAAATAAACTTTTATCACAAAACAGGCCAATCAGAGAGTGATTTGAATTTCAATGGAATACAATGATTTTTTTCAAAATTAATAAGGGGGAGGTTGGAATAACAGTGTCCGGGGTAGAAAATTTCCAACAAATTAAGTAAAAATATTTAAATAGAATGCACACAGGCACGCACGGCGACGAAAAAAATTTTTTTTTTAAATGAGAGGATTAAAAGAATAGGGAAAAAATTACAAATAAGTTTTTATAATATTACTGATATTTTATAAAATTACTTAGATGCATATTTTTTTGTTTACTGCACTGTATGGGTTTATCTTAATTAAAGAATAACTAACAGTTTTATGAAAAATCAAAACAGTTTTTTTCTTCAATAAAAACGCTAGAATAAATGTAATTAATTTGACCCTTATATAAGCCCTATTTATATTTGTATTTGCGTCATAGCAACATAACTTGACTGCAAAAGATCAACTCACATAACGACTAGTATAAAAAAAAAAGGGTGATTAATTTGATAAAATAATCACACTTAAGCATATAAAAACAATTATTATAGCACAATAAACATTTTTCTTTGAAATATAGATAGTTTAAGTCTGATCTTATAATTATGCATATTTAAGATTATGACAAAAGGTAGTTAAACCACAAATATAAAAAATCTAGAATTATTCTAAGAATGCTATTTAAAGAAATTGATGTTGATCTATTTTCTGCAAAATATTAATTTGAGATATCAAATTCTCATTAAATAAATAAAAAATACGTTAAAAAAGTCGTATATACCAACGAGAAATAAGCGTGTATCAATTCTTTATACAAAGCTTAATAACCATTTTTATATAGTAAAATGATATCTGAAAGTTGTATTTGCAAAAAAAAAAATATAACACAAAGATTGACATTAAATGAAAAATTCTAATATCATATCCACCTTTAACCAAAAGAGAAAATTTTGGAAATATATTTGTAATCTAAATATATGATAAAAAGCTGAAATTAAACTTTTCTTTGTATAAATAGTGATTGGCCAATATTTCAACTGACCCTTCGTTTCTTTACTTTCATTGATCATGAAGATCAGAAGGCAATTGTGAGTTATTTCGAGCGCTGCTTTAATATAACAGAAGTTATGAACAATAGTTTAAAGAGAGATTTTGTTTTTTTCTTTCTTTTCATTTAAAAATGGCTGGGCTCTAGCGTATAAATTAGAATTTTGTCTAAAGTGCAAAGGGTTAATGCATTGAATAATTTATGAAAAGTTTTGCACCAGTCTTAACATTTTCAAGTCTAAAGATAACAAAAAGCATTTGATGGTGTTAACTTCAGAAGAATTTATTATAAAATTATCAATACTTCATCCAATAAATCATAGTAAACTTTGAAACAAGTAACCAAAAATTCTGTTGGCTTTTACTGCACTATAATTAAGAAATTCCATCATTGCAACATTCTTAGTAAATGACTTAGTATACAAAATTGAATTTCATTATGTACCACTTGATTTTAATGTTGCCATTCACTGAGTATTTGTTAACAAAATCAGTGGAAAGATCATTAACTTATGGAAGTACTTGCCATTGATCTGAAATGCAGATCATCTGTTCATCTGAGAAATTTTAAAAAGAGATTTTTAAAAAAAGTCCACCACAGGTACTCACCGCATATCCCAAGGAATGGATAACACATGGAATTTAGCAGCTCTACTACCTCTTAATGCTATAAATTTAAAATTCTTACCCTGTCGTAGTTGGAAGAAGCAAAAGCATAATGCAAGAACATAGGTCGCAGTGATTCTTGGCGCACAAGTGTATGCCAAAGTCTTTTAGCAGGAAGAGATTTTCTTGTAAGATTGCTAAAAAAAATCATCCAATATTGCAGTCAGAAGGCCAATAATGTTATATATTGGTTTATATCAGAAAATTTATCTTCTAAACAATGGTTATACCTATGAAATTTGAAAAAAAACATGTTGTAGCTAATGGCTAGTAAAAAATGTGTTAAATCGATTGTTCATCGTGAAAAAAATTTATGAAACTAAAGAAGGCAAAGTACTCAAGCTTTATGATTACATCATTCTAACATAAAAAAATTCTATTTTAAATAACAAAAAAAAAAAAAAAAAAAAAAAAAAAAACATGGAGCCTGAAAACAAACAATGATTCCTATCACCTTAATAGTTAGAAGACAATGGTACAGATAGAGAATCTATGTCAGATATTAGCGCAAGTGATTCGTCAGACAGTGAAAGTTCCAGTGACAGTTATGTTGAGGAAAACAAAACCTTGTAGAGAATGCCATTGATATGGATGAAGAAGAATCAGTTGATGCCCAACAAATTTTGGTTAACAACTCTGAAGTGGAAAATGGTAGACATGATCAGCTTGTTTATGATGAGCTTTCATGGAATAGTTACCCTCCATTTAGGAGTATAAAGAGACAGGAATGTACTGCTAAGGAATACATAAATCCAAATGTAACAAGCCATGACCCTGCCACACTTTTTGAATTATTTTTTACGGTTGAACTTTGCAAAATAAACTAACTTGTATGCTGCAGAATTCTTTTAAAAATCACACCATGAAACCTCGCTCATGGTGGACTCCTATAGATTTTTGAGAAACTAAATTGTATATAGCTTTGTTACTGTACCGCGGTATTATATGGAAGCCTACAGTTCATTTATATTATAATTCAAATAAAATTTTCTCAGCTCCTAGTCTTACTGCTGTTATATCTCAACAAAAGTTCATTTTAATTGAAAATTTTATTCACTTAGTTGACGATTTCACTCTGCCAGAAAAAGGCTATAATAAATCTGCAAAAATCAAGCCAGTATTTCATTATTTATCGCTCGATTTCAACATCTTTCATGATTTATCAATTGATGAATCGTTATTCTTAAGGAAAGATTGTTTAGTTTGGAAGCAATATATCCCTCTGTAAACGTGCTCGTTTCAGATTGAACTCATGTTGTGTGATGCAGCTTCTGGATATGTATGGAAATATCGGTAAAGGAAAATATTTTCAGACTGATAATGAAAATGATTATCAGACAGCGACTGTTATATTTAGCTTGGTAGAGGATCTTCTTGACGAAGGGCGATGCATTTATATCGATAATTGGTGCATGACTGTAGAAATTTGTAAGTTGATGGTGGAACATTCTACCGACGTTGTTGGAACATTAACCAAAGAACAAAAAAGTTTACCAAAAGAAATTGTTAAAATAAAAATGAAAAAAGGTGGATGTAATGCTGTGCGTGAGCACAACCGCAATGTAATGACAGTATCATTACACTGCGATTGTGGAAAGGTTGATGAATTTAAAAACAACAAAAAACATGAAAACTAATAAAAATAAAAAAACAAAATAAAGTTAATATAAAATAAATTAGTTAAAATAAGTAAGCATAGCTTATCCAGAATTCTTCTTAGAAAAAAAAAACTCACCTGAATGGTGTGTTTCCTGGATCAAGAAGTGCTTTCAGCCTATGAAGAGCAATGCCACCTCTTTGGAGTCCATCTACAGTTGCCGATAACTGACAATCAATTAAACTTTCAGAGAGATCAGAATATGCTTCCAATTGAGCAATCAACAACTGCTCCCATCTAATCAAGATCTTTGTAGCATTGTACAAAAGCAATGACTGAGTAGGAAGATCTAAATTAAAAAGTCTTTTAACTTTTCTTCAATTGTTTGTGAATAAATGTCCTCATCAGATAAATCTCAGTTTTTAAAGGTGAAATTTTCCAAGTATGTATATTGTTAAAGACATATTTTTTAGCCAGAAATTTGCTATTGGAATAATACTATATAATTTAATCAATTAAACCAATTAAACCTGTCATTTGAATGTTATTTTGTTATCTAAACCAAATAAATACTTCCCTAAAAGACCAGAATTTTAAATAAATGCCCTGAGCAAACAATATGATGCATATTCTCAAAAATAAGACTTAGGTTACATTTCTTGAGAATTGTGAGGTTATATGGGAAACAATAAAAAAAACTTTATATTTAAAAAAAAAAAAATACTTATATAAAAAAAAATTTGTAAAATTCATTAAATTCTTGTCACAACATTGCCGTCTATGAACATTTTCTTTTTCATTGAAAAAAAAATAAAATAACATTAAAATAACATAACATAACATAACAAGCACACTTCCATAACACTAAAAGCATCAGCTAAAGAATAATTTTATTAATTACCAGAAATATCCAATCCAGCCATGGATAAAAACTCATTAATGCTAGTAGCAGTTAACTTGACAATACCCAACTGCATGATTAACCACGCGTAACTAGAACTATCATTATGTTCATTCAATTTTTCTGCTTCACTTTGCTTAGCTTCTTCTTTTTCTTTTTTCTCAGCATCACTTTTCAAAGGGTCATCATCTTCTTCTAAATACATACCCTCATCATCCTCGTCATCGTCACTATCTTCATTGCAATCAGAATTGTAATCAAAGTCAGAATTAACAGGCTGAAAATAGAATTGAAATAATAATATTATCATCTATAGTAAATCACTGATGAATCCAAAAAACTTTTTATGAGAAAAAAATTTTCTTGAATAAAAATAAAATCAAACAAAAATATGAAGATTTTTAAACTATAATTAACTGATCCATCGACCATTGAAATCATAACAATTTTTTGAGAATAACATTTTGATTGAATTTTCAAAAAAAAAAACTTTGGCAATTTCTGTTCATTTTGAGTGTTTAACACTCAAAATGATTTTTCAGATATTTTACCTTTCTGAGAAAATAGTCACAGAGCGTAGATTTGGGTAGAAGAAACACTTCATGTCGCATAAACTTCTTGGCATCATCCTTAACTTGTTTAACTGGTGTAGCAACTTTCTTGCCAAGTAACTTAAAGTTCCATTTCATTCTAGTAGTGTCCTTATTAGGTTCATTTTGCAACAATGATCCATTAGAAACCAGTGATGGTCTCTCAACTGGATCGTTTGATTGAACCACTATTTTAGTCGCACCACCAAACACCTTACTCCACATCTCTTCCGTGAACAAATTTGACACTAATCGATATAAATTCGAACATGATAGGCGAGAACAAGCACTAACAAGCATACTTAAATACACGGCGACAGCTGTTTCAGACAACAAAAGTCGCACATTATTAGAACGATCACGACTCGTTAGAATTGCCACAAAAAACTTAACGCCAGGCCATTTTGATGGTTCAGACGTTGGAATTAGATCAGAAGCATTACCACCTGATGGTATGCGAATTAATTTACCTAAAAACAAATACAATTTCACTAGCTAAAAAACATGCACATTTCTATACAAGCATAAGGTGCCTTTTGATATCATTCAAACGCTATCGGCGCTCAAATAAATGTGCCCAAAAAACAAGAATAGCATAGAAAAAAACAAATTCTTTGCAAATTTTCACTTATTCATAACTACCAGTAACTGATTATTGAACCCTACAGTACAACTGTTCCATATTAAAGCAATGAGTAAATATTTGGGCACCATTAACAAGCAATAACATTTAACGAGTCGCATGCCATTTTTTGTGGAGCAAACTGCCATCATTGTTTAAAACCATAAGTTTCACTAGCCTGTGTAATGCTAACAAAGCAAAAGACTAGACGGGCGCTTCTTTTTGCCACAGCAAAATTCTGCATGTTATTAGTAATCAGATATCAGGTCATCAAGCATTGCGTTTTTTAGTTTATATATTTTCCTGGTAAGTTTTAGACTTGCTTTATAAATAGAAAGCCATGCCCAGAACCTTCTAAAAGACATATACAAAGACAGGAGTTTTCTACTAACCCCTTAAGAGTCGGGTTACTTTTTGCTCGCAATGCCTACAGCGTCAGGTTATTTTTCACTGTTTGACAAATTTCAAACCGGCCTGCTAAAACAAATGCAGAAGGCAGTTTAAAGATGGAAAATATGCACAATTAAACATAAAATCACTCTATTTTCAATAAAAAATGTCACTGAAAAATAAAATTAGAAAAAAAAATCTAATAAAATCAACTAATAATTGTTTACGGTTAATGTGAGGGTTTGAGTGCTTACATTAAAAATTTTAAACAAGAGTGAATAAAGATCAGAAAGATGCATAAACATAAAATCAAAATATTTTCAATAAAAAACGCTTGCTTCACATAAAACAAATGACTATTGCCCAAATTGAGAGTGCTTTGTTGAATGTAATTTTTCCAACCAAGCCAACCTTTCCAGCACAACAACGATTTATCAATTGATATATTCCACTCGAGAAATAACAGTGACTGGAAGCGTTGGACCAATGGGGCTAAAATGGGTTGAATTTTAGCTGATTTACTCTATCCATCACCTAAATTTTCATTGTTACACAAATGTAGAAATTTCTCAAGTAATATTAGTTTGTTTTGTGACACTATTTGTCTAAACCCTGGTGCTTCAAACAGTTCATTCTTTGAAAAATATCGGCTTTTTTAGGAGACTAAGGTAAATCAAGACAGTTAAATACAAATGTATATCATTGCGGTCAACTAACCCTTTAACAGTCCTTGACGTAATATTACGTCGACCGAAAATGGTACCGAAATGTCCGCGACATAATATTACGTCGAGCGACTTACGGGCTGAAAATGTCCCTGACGTAATATTACGTCCATATATAGTAATGTTTGCTTTGCTTCGTTTTTGACGTAATATTACGTATGCATCCTCGAGGTTCGGTTTTTTGACAACATAAATGTTTTAAATTTTGGATTTTCATGCTCTTATGCTTTTTGTTGTTA
>JAUZNK010003536.1:0-10871 GCA_035046665.1 Euphysa ruthae | reverse complement strand
CATATATACATATATACATATATATACATATATACACATATACATAAAAAAAATAATAAAAAATAAAAATAAAAAACTGTATAGTTATTTATAACAGTATAAATATAAAAGATCAAATGTTTTAAATCCCGAAAATATTTCTGTGATATCACTGAACGAATTTTATTTGTACAATGATTACAGAAACGTTTGGTTTTTTTATGTTTTTTTAAATTATTTTCTTATAAGAAAGTTTCCTTTTTCATTAGTTCAGAAGTTAGAAGTTATTATAATATACACTATGGGTATTTACATAGCAGTAGGGTGTTGTAACAGTATTTTTGGAAAACAAAACAACATCAGTCATTTCTGGCTTCCTTGTGGTGAATGGTTGAAAGATCAATTGATTAAAAATTTTAGACGTAAAAATCTACCAACTGCTGAAATTAGTCTACATATATATCATTTACACTTCACTGAAGATTATTCTCAGCGTGATTTAGAAGTAAGTAGTTTTCTGGGCTCATTTTTTAACACTTACTTAAAATTTTCGTTATTTTACATTTGATTTTTGTCTGTGATTATGGATGTTAGTTAGGAATAAAATTACTAGAAAACTTAAACATTTCAGATAAAAGACAAATAAAGTTATGTATTTACTAAAGCTTTTTTTAATTTATTTCATATGTGTAGATGCTTTTAAAAACACCGGTTATATTTTACACTTTTTAGAATGGTTTGCCTTACCACGAATATTAAATACAACAGCAATACCTACAATATTTAATCATGTAACATCTGTACAGCAAAATTTTTTATCGCCATGAAGGTAAAAGCTCACAAATTCATGTAAGTTTTCATCTTAAATTTTTCTATCTGCTTTTTTCTATTCTGTAAACATGCTGATGGACTAGTCTATATGTTTATAATATCTAATTTCTTCTTTTATTTTAACTCATAGAATCTGCTATGTTCATATGAACAAGTTCAAGAAGAAAAAATATTTCCAATGAAGTTCAATGCAGCTACCATCACAAAGACATGCAAACAGCTGAAATTGCGGATTCTAAATACAGTTGATATTGGACTCCAAACAGATTTTTGCAAGGAATGTGAAAGTCAGGTAACTGAAACAGAAGTTCGTAGTGAGTTAGACTCAAGATTTCATTTGAGCAAAGGTTCAGAATCTACTAAGTTCAATTATCTGTGAATGAAATTAATTTTCAAAGAGACAATTATAACTCTAGAAGACCTCCTGCAATTATCTTATATTCGCCATCATTAATTATTCTTCTACAGCGATGTCTCACGTGCTCATTAAGTTTGAATTATATTAGAGAAATAGCTCGGCACTAATAGTAACGCTTTTTGTTGTAAAAATGGGCACAGAAATATATGGAGATCACAACCATTCTTGTTTTCATCAACAATCACTTTGGCAGTTCTCATAAAGGTACCAATCTTTGTTACAAACAATTGCATGTAGACTTGAGAGAGCTTGTGTAATTTCACCGTTTCATTCATTATCATTGGACTCTGCTACTGCTGCGCATTTGGGTTCAAAGAGATATATTGTAGTCTATCTCGAAAATTTTGTTTATGTCATCTTTCAGAGCTACTGCTACTGGAAGAATCCGTGTAAAACTCAGATTCTGATATCATAATATTATCGTATTTATTGCAAATAAAGAAAGAAGAAGTATATATTAAGTGGTAGCCAATTACGGCTGTTTTTCTATTGTGGCTGCTGTGTATATTACTCCTCCGACTTCACAAACTTTTGAGCATTATAAAACTTGGGGTTTGAAATATCACTCAAATTGCTATAACTTGGTGTGTTTTTAATTTTGTCAGTTAAAATTTTTACCAGTCTTAATTTTTAATAAGCAGCATTATTATAAGCTTTTTTTTTTACGTTACTATTTAATACAGGTGCATTGCTGTAAAAACTACAGCATTGAATTATAAATGCTGCCATCAATAGACATTCTGTACTTTACTTGAAAAATTTAGTGTAATGGATGAAGCAAGGGATGAAAATTTTGTCAAGCAAGGATATAGTTTTGGGTGTTATGTATTGTAGGGTGCTATTTTTTTTTAACTCTTAAAATGATTGTATTTTTGTTGATTAAATTATAAGAGGGACTGGAAGATTCCTGTTTCAATAAAGGGTTGCTAAAAATGGGAAATCCAAGGAGTGACAAGAATTAAATTATTAGGGGCCTGGTAAAAAAGGAAGTGGATATTTCAGAGGAGGTAGGTAAAACCTAAAATGAAGCTATGTAACTAAGTCATTTTCTCTGACTATTATCAGTTCTGAGGTTTTTTGTTAACTAATCTACGCTAAAAATCTCCTCTAGAAGTAGTAATAGCAATAAACCTTTCAAGTGTAATTCTAGAAAGAATTACACTTTTGAATTTTCCAGTTAAAATATTCTCTCTGTAGATTTTGATTTATGTGAGATTTAAACCCTACCATACATCATGATGGACAATTTCAATTCAATTATATTAAACTCTGTTACTGCATTTTTACTAACTTAGTAGCGCTGCATTTGTTTTTTAAAGAATTTAGGTCTTAAGTCATGTTTTGTTTATTGTTGTACATATTTCAATACCGTTTTACTAAATTAAAATTGGACTGGAATAGTTTCAGCATAATGTTTTCATGTTTTTGAGGTAATTTTTGTTTCCTCTTCATTTGTTTTTATCATTTGGTTTAGATACATTTATGACTCAGTCTAAATCAGCTAGTTCTTCAAAGTGCATGCCATGCCCTAATGGTTTAATAAGGTAAGTAACTTATTTACTGACTTTGCTTCTTTGCAAAGAGCTTTTAGTTTAGTGATAATTAATGTAATACAATTTAAAAATTCAAATTCAAGGAAAAATTTTCATTTTCAAAGAAAGTTTCGTGAAATATTTTATATACAGTGTTTAAAATTTCTTGTTAGATTTTTATGCAAGGAGCCGTTTTGTGAAAGGCGTTACGTTCCTTTGCTATACTTGAAAAATTCGAGATAAGTCTGACAATTAAAGGAGGAAATTGCCATATATGCATATGCCATATTAGAGTTTTATAAATTACTGTTTCCATTTTAAAGCCAGCGGGTTGAAAGAGTATTCCCAGTTATAGGCATTTGGCTCAGCGGTAGGTTACATGCGCTAAGCCTCTGGTTTCAGCCCTGCCGTGATTGGTCATCTTTTAATAAGTTTGACTTTCTATGATCTTTCGCCATTATGGTTGTTAAATAAGTTTAATAAAAGGAAGTTTCATGAAAATTTTTAAACACACTCACAAAGGCTGCTTTTGTTTTTTTTTAGTTTTTAAGTTTATGGCGTTGGTGGTTACAGTATTATAAATTATAAATTTTACGCCTAAAATTTGTCCTAGTTTTTGCATGAAACTAAAGACCATTGTGGGAATCTATCGACCCATATAGATCATTATTTTTGACCCATAAAGACCATTTTTTGTGACCCATATAGACCATTGTTTTTGACCCTTATAGACCATTGTGGAATTCTTTCGACCCATATGGCTATCTGCCAAAAATTCTTGTTATGGCTGCCAATTCTCCAAATCATATCAAAAAATTTTTATCCAAAAATGAGAATTTTTGCTTTCTCTCAATGAAAAAGTTTTTATTTTGCTGAATTTTTACATGATTTGGAATTTTTAAATGTCCTGCTTGCTTCAGCTAAATTTATTCCATTTTCTATTTTAAAAGTATTTCAGTGGGCTTATTTTAGTGACAGAGGTAGAATGTAGGTAGATTCTCGTAAATTTCCACGTGCAGCATTTTTCTAGATAAATTTTATGGTGTATATTAGCACCGATCTACCAGCATGAGCAACCAAGCTTACTCAAAGCTCACTCAAAATCAGAAAAAAGGTTTTGAAAGGTTATTTTAGCAGGATGGTAGCCTTTCTTTTTTCTTTGATGGATTAGTCTACTTTGCAATTGGGTGATCTGTGTTTTGAAATGTAATATTTATGTTTATTTCCATAGCCAAAATTTTTTTTTCTTCAATTTATGAAATGATTAATCTTTAACTCTTTACTCTGCACAATAATGTGGGTGCTTTATTATCCAACTTTGTTGTTTTTTAAGCTCTTTATTTTAATTGTAACTATTATTCTATGAACTTTAGTCCCCCTGGTTCTACATTTTGTCATTCAAACTGTGTGTATCAAACTACTGAGCGTGAATCCAGTCGATTTTATAACTTTACTGCTCTAGCTGGGTAAGTTTTATTCCTTGACTTAGATTTTAATCACGAATAATTTAGTTATGATAAGTGCTATCATCGATTTGAAAATTTTCATGTCATATTAGAGCTAACAAAGTTCTATGAATTCAGCCTTCTTTTCTATAATTTAAAATTTTTATAATTGAAATTTATTCAAAATTTTTTACTTTTTTTTTTTTTCTCAACAAAATAAGTACTGATTTAAAAAAAATTTTGTATGATATTGAAAGTTATTTTTTCTTGCTGATTTAGTGTATCAGGCTCAGGACCTAAAGCTTGTCAAATTTGGTACACAATTATTTATACTAAAAAAATATAATTTTCTATCTCCATTTTCCTAAACTCTTTTTTTAGAAAATCTTCTTTCAATCTTTATAAGCAGTTGTCGTTTACATTAACTTTCGTAAATCTGATCAATGACAGTAGCATTGAATTTATAACAATGATCAATTAAAAGTTACAACAATTTTAGTATTGTTTTTCTTTAATCAACTGTAGCAATCCTTTTATGTCTGACCAGTGGTCATATGCAACAGTTCTTGGTTTTTATTTAATTTTACTGTTAGAAATTTTTATTTCTAATTTTTAGATTTTTCAGAAAATTCGAAAAATACTGTCCAATTACGAAAAAGCATAAAATAAATTTGTTTGTTTTTGTCCATACTTTATGGTCCTATTCCTCACTATGATCGACTGTCAAGTACTATAATATAGTAAATATAATAAAAATCAATTAAATTGCCTCATGTGGATCATTTGCATTTGTTCTCATTTTTGCAATTTTGGTCAAGAAAATCACTTTTGCAACATGCGTCAAATGTGAATTTGTGCTAAAATTTGATAAAAGTCTTATATAATATGGCCATGATTGAAGGTAAAAATTAGTTGGTATTTTTTTATTAGTTGCCGATATGAATACTAAAGATTTTCATTGTCAATTTCCTCGAAGTGGCTATAAAAATGAATAGTTTGAAATGAAAACATTGAAAAAGGTTAATTTAAACTGTATGTATTAGTAGAGTACAAAATGTGGATTCTGTTTTTTTTTTTTTTTTTTTTTTTTTATTAAATTTATTTCAGTTTGAATAGGTTTAAATTTAGCTAGGGTATTTTTTTTCTTAGACTGGGGGTATTCTGTAAATGAAGGAATTCAAAATTGCGGATTATCAATATTTTTCAAAACGTCATAAAAAAAGAATTACAAAGATTGGAATGAATTTTTTATTGTTGATTTAAGATTGTATGATATTTTTAAATGTATGACATTAAACAACGAACATTAATAGCCACCAAGTTGGCCAAAAATACTAAACACTCACAAAATGATTTAAAATACCTATCTTGTTCAATATTAAACCAAACATGCTATATAATGAAATTAAAAATAAGATTTTTTCCTTTTTGTTTATCATTTAAGGTAAGATTTACTTTGAAAAAAATAGAACAACATGTTGACTACAGAGGTGGCCAAACATACTGAAAAAAAAATCAAAAAAATCTGAGAAAAACCTCCCTCTTGCTATAAATACTGCATTTTTTTATTCCATTGTTCAGGTATTAAATTATTAAAAGTTATTTGTTGAGTCACCAAGTTGGCCTAGGATAGCACAATCAAAAAAAAAATATTTTAAACTGTTTACAATTGAACAAAAGGTTGAACATACTACTATAACACAAATAAGAATATTGAATGTTTGATACATAATAATAATAATTTCAAAGTTACTTAATCCTGATCATCATCATTAGAAGATTAATCATCGTCTCAGTCAAGTAACAGCTCATCCATATCTTTGGAAATTGTAGGCTTTGTAAAAATTGTTGGTGATGTCAAACCCTAATCGTTTATATGCCATCCATCTGAATATGGTGTTGGTGGAGCAATGTTTTCTATATAATGTCTGAATATTTAGCATTGGAAGTTTGTTCTTTTTATATGTAATTCAAACAAATCCTAATCAGGAGGCAGTCGAGCTGTTCTTTTCTTATTCATCTGTTCACATTTTATTGCTGAAGGTTCAGCAAATGATTCAAATTTATTATCATTATATACAAACTTTGCAATAAATTTTTCTATTAATTTGACCAGTGCATAGTTTGTTTCTATTGATGAACCAAAGCTTGCAAGCTTGTTTCACTTCTTCAATATTTGACGATTTTCTATGCTTAAAAAAACCATTTTCGGTATCACATCTTGTAAGTATGTACAACTGGATAATTATGTCAGATACCTCAACACTGCACATAGCATTGCAATTAAAAAGTTACCCATTGTGGTAAAGAAAGAGTCGAGCATCTAACTTGTGTGTCCCACTTCACACTAATTTTGTTTTGTAAACTCTACAAGTGTGTATTTGATGGTAGTGATTTTTTTTTGCTGTTTGACAGTTTGTATTCACTATGGTTATGTCTTTTATTATACCCCTCCATCCACCTTTTATCTCACTGTCCTTGTTCATGCACATTTAAATGGCTTGATCAGGTGGAGTTGATGAACATGGTCTACCAGTCAAATAAGAAAAAAGAACTTCCGTCTACCATCCATCATGAATCTGCATCATTCAAGCTCATCATGTTAGCCCAGTATATTGTTGAATAACATGCGTAATGTATGCTGTCATAAATGGATGTCCATGGAAGTATTTGCATCAATAAAATCAAGTATTTTTTCCATTCATTATTGCATAAAGAATGGTAATTGAGGAATAAAGTTTCAGAAATTTTCAAAGTATGCAAAGTACTCGAATGATAATTGTTATATTTGCGCACTTCTACTATAGTGCTTCCCTTTTAGTGCATGGTCTACTGAACCATATTAGATTAGATCAGCTGAAACTACTAAATCAGATAGCGCACTTCCAAAAAAATGTTTATTAATAGTTCCCATAAATGATAGTTGGATATGGAATGATCCAGAAACAGGTAGAATCTTCATATTTGATGGGATTTTCATATTTTACTTCTGAAATAAGTATGAAAACTGGTAGCATAGAAACAAGGTGTATAAAAGACAAGTAGCTGGTAAAAGTAATGAGTTTGACGTTATCATTATCATTTTGTTATTAATTATTAGAAAATATAAACCCAAAATTTTTCTAAAAACATATGAGCTTAATTCCTAATTCCTACAATTTTTATTAATGTATTTTAAAAATGTTCAATTTCTTGGGCTATTTAATTTAGATTAAAATATATTGTAAATTAAAATAGTTTCCATATAAAAACAATATGATGGTGACAAACAATATAATTATGATTTTGATTTTTTTATTCAAGGCCAACTTGGTGACTCAACAAATATTCTAAAATATTTTAATACCTGAACAATGAAATGCTGATTTTATATCAAAAGTTGGTTAATTTGCATAAATAGATTGAGGTTTTTCTGAGATTTTTGATTTTTTTCAGTATGCTTGGCCATCTATGTAGTCAATGTTTTTTGTTTGGTGTCATACATTAAAAAATATCATACACTCTTAAATTAACAATAAAAAATTCATTTCAATCTTTGCAACTCTTTTTTTATGAGATTTTGAAAAATTTAAGAAATTCCGAAATATTAATAATCCGCCATCTTGTATTCTTCCATTTACAGAAAACCCCTAACCTAAGAAAAAAAATAGGTCAGCTAATTTTCATCGTCACATAAAAATCTGCCAAAATCAACCTTCAAACCTAGTCAGACTGAAAAAAAAAGAAAAAATGGAATCCTCGTTTTGCACTCTACTATATTGATATTTTATGTTTGATTAATTTTTTTTTCTTTTTAGATTTCACTTAGTGCGAAGTAGCTCTATGTTTACATCTAAAGGTTATCCTTACTTCCACATGTATAACATTAGTTTGTGTGGTGACAATTATGAAGAGAGTCTTTGCCAAGATAATGCTACCAAAGCCACTGTAAGTCTTTAATGAACGGAAAAGATTTTTATCTTCATAATCTAAGATTCAATTTCAGTTTTAAACAAAAATACGGCCTTACACACAATGAAAAATAGCTATGATGCATATCTAATGCATTATTTCAATTAAAATTGCTATTTTAATTATTCTTATGTTTAAAAGTCGGGGCTAGAATAGACTTTATATCCAATATCACTAAATAATTTTCTCAACACTGTGGTGCAAATCACTGTTTTTTTTTTAGCAACCTCCTTCAAACTTATTCAAAAATAATTTGGTTTAATTATTATATTACAAGTTGAATGGAAATTATTTATATACTCTCATTTAGATAGATTGTTGTTTTTTCACTTTGGCATTATATATATACAATACAGAAAGTGCATAAACTGATCAGATTATGTAGGATGCTATTTGAGTCAAATTGCTTATCCACTCTTAATTGCTTATTTGCTAAATTCTTAAAAATAATAAATAATATAATATAAATATATATAAATATAAATAATATTTTATTTGAAAATTTTTTGAGAAAAAGGTGTTGGTTATATTTGTAGTACAAGGTGGTTACACCCTAGGTTATATTTGTAGTGAAGTTGTGGGAATAATGAAACATTGTAAAATGTAAGAAAGATTTTATAATATTACTAGATTAAAATGAAGTAGCTTAATTAGATAATTAAAATATTTCTTTGATGAGATTTGTTTTCATCATATGTTACAGTGGTGGAAAATTTAAGTTTGAAGTATTCTTCAACAAGATGAATGTAATTACTAACATTCAATGTCCAGATAGGAAGCAGTTACTATTCAAACTTGAAAACAAAAGAGCAATGATGATTTATAAATTAAATTGATTGAGGGCCCATTATCAGGGATACACCACTAGTAAGAACTGCTTTACATGCAAAAAGGCCAGGTAATAAATATAAGTGACTTATAAAAACATGCATTTATGAACCCACTGGAACATAAATTAACAAAAAGTAACAAATATTCAACCACTCCAAGGAATTTTGTTTCAAAAAACTTGCAGTATATGTAAATTGTATTGATAATGTTCAATAGAACAGAATATTTTTATATCAAACTAAGAACAAAATTTCTGTTTCTTCCACAAGTTGAAAATATTTTTCATTATCGCTAGGAGTTGAGAATGTATATATGTTGCGAGATTAATCTAAAAATGATGTTTTATATTACATGTCTTATATGTGTTTTTTATTATATTTCTGATTTAATTTATATAAATAATCAAGGATGTATATCAAGAAGTTCGTGGAGCTATTTGTCGTACAACTATGATTCCTGATGGCGGCTCTGTACTAGGAGCACAGTCTTTAAGGTACAAATTCTTGTTTATTCCTTATTTTGTAAAACTGAGCTTATTTCCATTTTTGGTTTTGTTTACGTTTATAGTTACAAATATATCTGTAAAAAATGTTTAAAGAAATATGTGCATAAATTATATTTTATTTCCAAAAATAGTAAATTTTTTATCAACATTTATTTTTTGTTTCATTTCAAAAGTTACAGATGAATGCAAACAACTTTATTTGGCTAATATCAATTTTAAAACAGATAAAACATATTGGAATACCATAGAATGATATTTTGAAAGTATTTTGTTGCTTTGTCTTTACTAACAAATCTTAATCCCTTAACTTCTATTAAATTACTTATAATGCTCTTATGGTTTAAAGTTCAAGGATGAAAGTTTTCGAGATTTATCTGGAATTCCATATTTCTTAAGTTTTTCCTAATTGCTTTCTGGATTTCCTGAAATTTTTTGAGTATTTAGAAATTTTATAATACAATTTATCTTTTATTTCGGCTGTTTCTTGTTTAGCTGATTTTTATTTTCATTGCAATTAATATGCAAGAATAATTTGGCTATCTAAATAACTAGAGAAATATCTGCTTTGTTTTTTTTTCCATGTTCACCCTTAAAATAACCAAGTTGCTTTTTTACACAAATAAAATCTACCCTACTTAAGATGTGGAATGGGCTAGAACACAGTCAAAATCAAGTGACATAAAAACATTTTTTTGTTTCTTGAAAACAGAAAAAACAAAATTTTTTGATGATACAATATGTTACATATCCTTTTTACTGATTTATGCAAAGGTCTGATGGTGAACGTGTCAATGCAAGTGACGCGATAATTACTTTTATTAAATATGGTAAACATCTTTTCAAAGTTTAAGTGAGAAAAAATAAAATTTTCATAACACAAAAAAGTAGATTAAATTTTAACAAATTCTCAAGTTTTTAATCGCAAAAGCTTATTACATTAAAATTTTCTTCCTTTAAGGAAACTAAAGTGGCAATGAAACAAGTGAAATTTCTTTATTCGGTACCATGAAAATATACAATAAATCAGTCTCGTTTGTTTATGACTAACACACATGTTTCTTTTTGGTGGTGAATTTCCACCAGATTGGAAGCTCTTTATAACCCTTGTTATCAAATCAATCTTCTATAGTCTTCTGTTATGCGTTCAACAATTAAAAACAGGATTTGTTGCTTTATTTATTTCAGAAATACAAGAAGTATAGAAAATGTATAAAATTTTTTGTGTAAATTTAATAGTTATTATAGTAGTTGAGACTGGTTCTCGGCGGTATTATGGCTACTTTGACATGCCAGGGGGTCTTGCATACACGGTAATATTTATAAAGAAAAAAATTAAGTTGTGTAAATAATTTTTTTTCTTTCTTTAAAAATACATGAAT
>JAUZNK010003535.1:0-10871 GCA_035046665.1 Euphysa ruthae | reverse complement strand
TAATATTTTGCAAAAGAATGGTGCACCTTATAGATTGATAATATCAAAACAGCTTTTATTCCTTATTAAAAGAATCATCAATTTGATTATATCCGTATATGTGCCCTTCTACTCTATTTATATTTGCATCACAACAACATAACATTGTCGCAAAAGATGAACTCATATAATAGTAATAATAAAAGTAATAGTTAATACGTAGTGACTGTCCTTAAATTATTTGCATGGAAGTTAGAGTAAAGAAGCGAAATGATGTGAGTAAGTCATTTTTTTTTTGAAAAAAAGTTAGACTGGTTTTTGAGTAAATGAGGCAAAAAACATTTTTTTTTTATTTTCTTTTTTTTTCATTTTTCTAAAAATCTGCCAAGTATTTTTGAATTTTTAAATGGAGTTTATGAAAGACTGGAAGAAAAATTCTAGGTTTACCTGAAAATTTTAAAAATTGGGGTAAAAGTGATAAAAATTGAGTTTTAAGCTCATCCTGTATTTATTTTTTTTATTTTTATTTTTTAATGTGAATTTTTTTGACCTGGTTGCTATTTTACACTGATTGCTTGTTCTACATACAATACAACAAAATTTTGATTATTTGCTTTTATTATAAATGCAATTTTGAAGTAAATACCTAATTAACTGTTAATGTGTCTATTTACCTAAAAACGAATTTATCTTATTAAGCCAAATTGACCTCACTGGGAAACCTCAGGGCATTAACCAAAATTTTAGCTGTTACCAATGGTCTTTTCATGGGAGTGAGGAGTTTTAACGAGAAATTAATCTTACTTAATGCTAGTTACTTTTCTTTATTGTTAGGTATACCAAGGTGCGTGTTTGTCTTGTGAAGTAAAAAGGAACATAAAACCTGCTAGCAACTACTATTTCAGGTTGCAGGTAATTAGAGTAATCATTTTGTCTGCAACAATTCTATCAGAATTTTCAAAATTGTTTTCTAGTTTAAATTTATTAAAAATATCTTAAACCAAAATTTTTGTCAAATTTTTTTTTAAGCAAAAATTTTTTTTATGCCAAGAAAAGGTTTTAGAAAAATAATTAGATGTTTCAATCAACCTCTTCCAAGAAACTAAAGAAAATGGTCGAACAAAAATTTTGACCCTGTATGCCTTAATTTCCAACATCGTTTAGATGTACTAGAAAATTCAAGTTATTAGGCTAAACTCAAGAAATTTAATTAAAGACTTTAAAATACAGCAAATAAGGCTAGAGCTTTTCTCTTTTCTAAGATTATTCTTTGTTGAAGTTATCTGTGTTTAAATTCTTAAAAACAAATATATTTTCTTGTGAAGCAATAAAAAATTTTATACAGAATTTTAAATTTCTTAAATAATATTTAAATAATTTTTAATACCAGAAAATTTAAATATACTATGTAAAATCAGTGTTTATAAACTATCAGATTTTTGTTGAGAAGAAAAGATTTTAAAAGTTCCTATGGTGTTAAATTGAGAAATTACGATTGTGATTATTTCAAACTAGTGAATTAGTAGATTCTACTTCAACCCAGTAAATTAAAGTTGGCACTTTCTTTACAAAAAACTAATGGGTAAATGTGACACATTTTCTAGTTAATGAATAAAGGGTGCTGTTGTTGAAAACTATTGTTTCTGGTAACGCGGTTCACATTTTAAAAAAATCCGAGTCGGTTTTTTTGTTTTTTTATTTATTTTTTTTTATTATTTGGTAAATTCTCATAAAAACGTGTACCATATTTAAGGAATAATTTTTGAAATAAATTAGAATTACAATGAACTCACGTAAAAGTAATAAGTAGACTTTTTATAATGAATAAAGAATTTATTTTGTCTATAATTTACTCTGTTTCTTAGCAACTGCTATGTTTTACAATTCAACTAAAATCAATAGTTATTCATGAACCACATGTCCTGTCAAAACTACAGAAATTTTGATATAATCACTTTGCTATCTCTACATAATTTGTATTTTGATATATAATTTATGGGCGCTCATTCCTTCTCACTACTTGTTAATTAAATATCATATATATTTAACAAATAATAAGTAATTAACTAAAAAAATATTTTGAAAAAAAAAATATTGAAGCTTAGCACTAGTGGATTTTAAACATTCCATGTCATTTAAAATGTAATATATGTTTGTTAAATGGGATGTTATTATTAATAGCAGCTTCAGGACTGCTAATAGTAAAACCAAACTATACTCTTATAATAATCTTATTTAGATTAAAGAGATGTTAGAGAGATCAATTTTAACTTCCATGCTATTAGAATTCATGATTTACAATAGACATAAAATAATAATTAGGACAAAAAAGGCTTTCACTAGGCTATCATTTATGTCACTAAATTTCTTATGATTTGGTTAAATCAATAACATTACTTATTTAGCTTATTTCAGAAAGTAAAATGTTAATTATGTGAGTCTAATTTCACTTGCACAAATTTTAAAATCTGATTTGTTTACTTTTGTTAAGATGAGACCAAAAGATATTATTTTTTAGAATTTATGTTTTCTTAATTTGTACATTGTGAATTGTTAAATTATGCAATATAGTAAAAGTTATTTAGATATATTTCTTGGAATAATTATAATATCATTGAATATTTGGCTCTCGTCCACAGGACGAAGTATGAAGTATGAAGTAGAATAAAATTAGAATTAGTTATGGCCTTTGCATCAAAACATTAACTGGTGAAAGTTTTAAATGAAAAGATAGTTTGATTTTTTTTTTTTTTTTTTTTATATATATTAAAGCAAAACCTTTGAGAAAGAAAAATTCCTCTTCTATTTTCACTACTGGTTGATGGTATGAGAAGATTTCTGACTGCTGTTGTTACTCAGAGGGCTTTGCCAACCTAAATTCGGTCTTAGGTTAATAATATTTTACCTGTCTCCAATCAACTTACATCTGCACTTGTGTACCAATCTCTTTTTTTAACAGGGCTGCTACTCTGTATTTGTAAAGTTTTGAAACTTGTCTTTGAAGCATATCTTTTTTATAAGCGGTTGTCCTTGTGATGACCATGGACCAGTATTTGTTAGCACCTTGCTAATTCACAGTCCTTATGAAGCCACAATCTTTGTAATGAAGAATCACTGATATCTTTATTAATATGTTATTGCAGTTTATGCAATCACAATGTTTAATATTTTACAAAGTCTCAATTATTATGACAAAGATTTAGTAATATTGTTGTTGTTACTTTATAAAGTTTTTTTCATGTGGCAATCATGCATTTATATTGTTGATAATAGTACTAGTTTACAGATATTTTGATTACCATTCAGTAACATGCATTTTTTGTTAATTTACTGATGACCAGTAATGATATTTTCCCTGATAATTTAGGCACATAGCGCTGCTGGGAGTAGTTCTTACAGTGATGTTTTTCAGGTGGAAACTCCTGCTGCTTCTCCATCAGCTGTGACCAACATTAGAATTGTAAGTTAATGTGAGATGAATAAAAATAGTGTACGTGGTAATTTCAAATAAGGAGTTGCAATGTCATACATCTAGTCAAGCACATTATCTCTAGATTTAAATATTTGTATGATAAAGTACTAGAAATTATTTTAAAACTGCGTCTCCTAAAATGTTGGTAAATATATCCCATAATACCACCATAGAAAAACCAAAGTATATTTTGTTATATATATAACACACTTCCTGAAATTACTGTAGTTCTTACTGGGGTCATTTCTGGGTGTTGATATTAAAAATAGGAAGAGCCTCAGAAAATCGTAAATTAATTCATAAACTTTTAACGAATGAAGCTAAAACAAGAGAAAGCTTATGAAAATATTAATGGTAACACTATTATATTGCTGTTTTAAAACAGTCAGCTTTTATCAAGATTTAAATATTATTTCAACCAAAAAAACTCTTTTTTTTAAGGTTGAACAGACATAAAACTCGTGTTTAATAGAATGGAATCATCCTGTTGAAAATGGTTCACGTGTAACTGAATATGTAATTAAAGCAACTGGTGCAACATCTTTAATGTGTACAGTGCCTAGACCACAAAACGTAGATTATAATGAGCATACAACTTCTTTAGAAACAGCTGATGAGGTAATTTTTCCTTGCTTTTGATGCATTCCATTGATTCTGACTCAATTTGATGCCCTCATTTGTTGAAAAAATCCCTTGAATAGACATCATTTTTTAACTAAAGCCTTTCAAAATCCATCTGGTTAAAAATCACATTAAATATTTAAATATTCTCAAATAATAAATCTATCTGAAATAATCAGTATTATTCAATGTTTATTTAACTAATTGGATGCCAACTTTGATAAATCTACCAGATCATCCATTATGAGTTAAATAGATTTTACCTTATTTGCCATCGCTATATCATTGATGCAAAGTTTGAATATTATTAGCACTTCTTGGACATTGAAAATCATTTTGAGCTAAACAATCTCTTATACTGCAGTTTATTACAGTGACAAAAAACTTTATAATCAAAAGCTAGTGTGATCAACCCTGTAGTATAAGATAAGCTTCATTTAACCTGGTTATCTGGATTGTGATATATCGAGAACATGGTTTTTGCTATGGATGCACTTGAGGACATCACATCAAAGTGTGCGATACTCTTAATTTATAAAAGTTGAAGCAAGAAGAAATATATTTGATAGGAGGTAATCATTGAAGTTGTAGTCCATTTGAAATACACCTCTTGCACATAAATGAAATACATAAATTTTGATAATTGTTGTGCAACAACTAGCCATTGTTTTGCATGTTGCATTATGTTTAAATTTAGACATTGAAATATAAACCTGTGTGACTAAATATTTAAACTTTTATTTAAGAATTCATATATCCAATGCTGTAAGATTTCATCCTCTGATTAGAGAATATTTAATTGCACTAATAGCAGGATATTCTAATATCCTGCTAATAACACACAGAGAGCAGAGATTTTTGAAATTTTTGGCAGTAGGCTGGAATATGTCATGTGTCCTGAAATTTTCTCAAAATCAATTCATTACTTTTAAAATTTTTTGTGAAGTTAAAGGGCCATTGAGGGCATCACAGTACCTTGCTGAGACATTGAGGGCATCACAGTACCTTGCTGAGACATCTTGTTCATGCTGCCCATGCCCCACAAACGTGTAAAACTCTATTTTTCTTATATTTTTCAATATTTATAAGAAGTTTCGATTTTGCTGAGATTTTGTTTGATGTTGGAAAATATTATTTCAGGGTTTTTGGTAAGTCATTTTTAAATTTTTATGAACCCATGCGTCATGTTCGTATATATTATATTATATATCAAATATAGTTCAAATCGGTCATTTGATTTTTCTCGTGAAATTTATTTCCAATTCTGTTGCAAATTTGTAAGAAATTTTAGTTGATTTTGCTGAATATTTTGGCCTGTCTGCCGTTATGAAAATATTCTTTGCCGGTAAGCCAAAATTGGGTCAAGGGTATAAATGAATCATACAATGAGACTACTTGTATCCAAAAAGTTTGAGTTTTCAGGTGTGGTTAAATTGGTATCGTAATTATCCGCATAGAATTGCTTTTCTGCTACCACCCTATATATTTTGCTGATTAATATTTTAAGGAGTTTTTTTTGAAGGAAATGAGAATCTGAAGTCTTTCTTAGTGACGCTTGGCCACTTAATTAAACAACAGTTTATGTGTTTCTGCAATAACTTAAACCCAAATTTTATACAAAGCATGACACCTTTTGTATCAGGGTATAAAGAAAATGGAAGTTTACTCATCTGATGAAGAAAGTTCTGATGATGAACATGAAGTAACTAATGAATCGTTGAACAGTTCTGAGTCTTCTTCTTTTTTGATGTCAAAAATGACCAGTGAAATTATGGAATATAGACTCACTGGATTGGTGGCAGATAGTCCATATAGGTTAGATTATTTATTTCAGAAAATCTTAACCTAATTTTTGATTTTCTAATTCTAAATCTTTTTTTCAAGGAGTCAATTATTCACTAAAAATTTATTCAAAAACAAATCTGAATAGAATTTAAAAAAAAACTTAAAAACATTAAATATTGCTAGAACAAAATTAAGTTTTAAAATAAAATTTTTGACATTTTATCAAAATTTACTCATTTACTGTCTTAAATTTCGAATGCAGTTAAAGGAAATAAACAAAACCTTTTGACCCATATAAGTTGGTACTAACCTCTGTGTCAAATTTTATTCCAAAACGTAAGTCTGTGACGCTTAGGGGTGGTCTTGTTATCCAAGCAATATTTTTCAAGAAAAAATTTTATTTAAAACTTTACTCATTATAAATACTAAAAACAGTCAAAATGTCATTAACCATGGAGCGATACTTACTTATTTTTGAGGGTTCATTTCATATACATAGCAAATACTATGCCATGATTGAAAAAAATAAGATTTACTTTACACTTCACATGTTATCTTAAGTTAAATACCTGAAGAACCTATAAAACTTTCGATAAAATAAAAAACGTTTTGATTTTTTATTCTCTTTCGCCTGAGATTACTTGTCAGAGTACCTTGGGATCTCTTTAATTCTGATCCAATTAATAACTCGAATTACTAATAATCACTAATTAATTTATCTTTTTTCATATTTAAGTCTGAGAATCCAGGCGATCAACGAGATTGGTGTTGGGACATTTAGCCACCCTGTGCTGTTTTACACCAAAGAACTACCACCTTCAGCTCCATCTTTGAATGTTTCTTCGACATCATATCACAGTATTAAACTAAAATGGAGTGACTTTCCTGCATCCAAGAAGTCGCTTTCTGTATTTACGCATACACTGCAAATGCAAAACAAAACTGGGAGGTATATTGTTTAGTCATTGATTTAGTATGATTTTCAAAGTTGTAGATATTCTATCAAAAAATATCTATCTAAAGGATTGAAAAATTGGGCTATTGAAGGGTGATCCCAGATATAAAATGCTTATAGACTTGCCCTGAATCAATCTAGGAAATACGGGGTTTTCGATAATTCTAATGTAGTAGCTCTCAAAACAGTAAACCCAATAAAAGTGAAATTCTCACAAAGATTAATCCAGTGAAAATTAAATTAATCAAGTTAATAATATGTTTTGATTTCAGAATGCCCTAGCATTCAGAAATATTTATTAGAAATGAAAATCAATAATTTGTTTTAAAACTTCTGTCTGTCCTGGGCATTTGTAGCAAGATTTATTCTTAAGCACCAGGCTTGATAAAAAATGATTCTCGTTATTAACAATATTATTATTATTATAAATTAAGTGTTTGCTGAATTTGTTAATTAAAGTCATGGTTGATTATAATGTTCTTCTACATGTTAATATTAAAAAAAGCAAAAATATTTTGGTTGTTTACAAGCTAAATGTATTTACAGTATGCTAATATGCTGACATTTAAATAATAATCAAATAATATGAAAATTTTATTTTTCACCTAACAGCCATGAATTTTTTATTTGATTATCTTCAAAAGTAACCGTTTTTTAACTCAAATTTAACCAACTTGATTTTTCTGGTCACAGCTTTTCATCTGAAACCATACCAAATATTTTTGTCCCTTCTTGCACCTTTGGGCAAGAACAAAATTTTTTCTCAAATACCAGGGTCTCAAAAATCAAGATTAAATCAAGCTAATAAAGTAAAATAAATAAAATAATTCTAAATGCTGTAACATTTAAAAATCAAAATATTTTGAATTTGAGTTATTTTAAATAATTGCTGTGCCGATTTTGCATTTGTTACATTTAATATTTGTCCTTTTATTTCCTTGGTTAAGCACTGTCTGCTGCTTTGTCTCCAATATTTTTAATCTTTTTATTTGAAACTAAAACCTTTTGTGCGCTTTGTATTTTTATAAAGCCAATGTGCTGTAATTTGGTCTTTATTGACACCTAAATAAACCTTACGTACTTTTGTCTATCAGGTTGTAGATAAAAAGTTATTAACAGTGAACAAATTAAGATTGCTTAGACCTTTTCCTCTGGAACAGCTATCTTTTTTTGCAATTGTTAAAAACTTTGCTATTATGTAATTAAATAATGTAATAAAATTTATATAAATTATGATAGATTAATCTTTTAATTTAGCTTTACTACGGTATATAACGGTATGGGTACATCGTTTACGTTAAGTAAATTAAAGGAGCTTACACCTTATTGCTGTCGTATACGTTCTAAAAATGACGCTGGTGAAGGAGAATTTTCAAAGCCAAAGATTTTATATACTAAGCCACAGCCTCCTCCTCAAATCAAAGGTTTGCTAGCAATTTTTTGATTCCCAAAATGAAAATATTTTCTAATTTCTATGCTATCTACATACTTTTTTTTTTATTAAAATTTTACATGGCATTTGCTAACTTTGACAGCTTTGTTTCTAATATAACCTGTTTAAAAACTTAGCACTGCATTTAAAACCTTTCCCATTTTCATACCCACTTGTCTGTTTCAGCCACATTAATCAATTTAATTAATTCTAATAGGGTGACCACAGTGTCATGGGAATCGTTGGAATCATGGTAAATTAGTAAATTTATGGTAAAGTCATGGGAATAATAGGAATTTTATATACTGTTACGTTTTTTGTTTTTCATGAAATATTTTTTAGGTTAGGTTTTGATTTATCGTGATCTATAATCTCAAAAAACTTTGTTTTTCTTGGTTTGAAATTACATTTTTTTTTGTTCAGTTACTTTTGAATTAAACTTAGATATTCATAGTTTTGAACGCATGTCATTTAATGGTCTAGTGTTTGATGTAACATAATTAATGAGTAGAAAAGAAATAACATAATCGGTTATTTGTGTTGCGGGATGTAGAGCTCAATGTGTTTTTTCGTAAGGCAGGAAGTCAGATTTCGGGAAGAGTGTATAAGGTGCGATTAATATGATTAAGTTCATTTATGGAGTGATTAGGTTCTTAAATTTTGCGTGAGATGAGTCATGATATTTTTCCAAGAGATTTTGCCATATTTCGTTATTATTGGCACCTTTTTTACTGCATGTTGATGTTCTTATATGCGTTTCTTAATCTTACGTTTAAATTCCCCAATCTATACTGATGAACAATCCTTACATGGAATGCGATAGACGACCTTGTTTATGCCATTTAGAGAGAGGTTCTTTTGGATGGGAGAGTAATTTGCGTATTGTATGAAGCAAGTAAAAATTTGTTTGAATATTATGGATAATGTAGAATGTGATTTAAAGTTTCAATAAGATTTGAAATTTTGGAAGTTTATTGTACTGACCTGTTTTAATTGTTGAGTCGATTGTTCTTTGACTTTTAAGTTTATACATTTGTTGATAAATAAGTTTGGTAGGGTAGTTATTAGCACGATGTTGATGTTGATATTCAATTAAAATTAGGTTAGAGTGGCTTGAATTGAAACTGAGGTATTGGTCAGTGTCTGTAGGTGAATACCTTATAACTTTAACTACTATACATAAAATAATAATTTTAAATCAATTATTTTGTCTTTGATTGTAGCTCGAGAGTAGTACTTGTTTCATAAACCAGATGTCTGGGTTTGATTCGTTGAGACAACTGATTTAAGTATTAAATTTTTATTAATTAAGTATGTATATGATACTTTATGTAAATAAGATTCATAATTTGGGTTAGTTAAACTTGCCAAATAATATAGGTTATCCATTATTTTGAAAAGGTCGGAGAGCTAACCTAAACGGGATTTTTTGCATTAATTTCTTCGAAATTTTGTTTAGGTTTGAAATGTGATCAAGTTGGAATGAATCATGCTTTGTTAACGTGGGAAGTGGTTGAAAAGTTGCGTCATGATGACGTAATCGAATATATTATACAAAAGCAAAACTGCGATCAAGCTAAAGAGATATGTCAAGTGAGTGAAACCTTACTGTAAATGCTCACAATCATGCTTTATGCTAGAGGAAATTCTTATTTTTAGGATTCAAAATTCTATGTTGTGTACTAAAAACTCTGTAGTATTTTTTTTAAAGAAAAAGTAAAATTGTTAAAAAATCTTTGTCAGATTTTGCTATAAAAATGTGCATGTTGTCAATTTTAGATTTTCCGCGTAGCCCACAACAAATTTGATGCTACAAATCTTCTACCAGATACAAACTATAATTTTCGTGCATATGCCATACGAATACTTTCGCCAACGGCCCGTAATACTGTCGTAAACACGCCCATCGATATAAAAGGAATATATTCATCATTTGTTCGTGTTCGCACTTCAGATGAAGTTGTAGTTGAGGAGAGTGAAAGAACTACAGCTCAGAAAGAAGAATGCATACAGTTGCGTCCACTAACGGATACTCATGTCGCACTTCTTATACTAGGAACCTTCTTGGGTATTTGTGTAATCGTGTCCATTGTCATGACTTACATATATGGGGAATTTCATTATTGATGTTTCTACTGAAAGGGTTGATTTTTATTTATTTACCGCAAAAAATGGTACATTTTTTTAATTTTATATCTGGTACTTTTAGGTCTGGATTTTTGAATCTTATTAGTTATATCCAGATATCTAAACCTAAGTCCTCTATCATAATTTCATAGTTGCTGAAAATTTGTTTAATCTCTATTTTCCAAATTTAGTCTAGATATTTAAAAAAAATTCAAATTAAACGAACATTGAGATGATAGCAACTAATTTATAAGCAAGTTTTTCAGATCACGTGGCCATCTAACCCGGTTTGGTTGATTTTTACCAAATAAGGCTAGTCAAATTTGCGATGTTCCGCTAGCTCTTCAACTTAAGAGTTCGTGAATTGTCTTGATTGCTAATCAGTTTTTTTTTTTTTTTTTTTTTTTTTTTTTTTTAAGCATGATATTGTTTGCAAGCGATAAAACAAAAAAGTAATAAATTAACACGGTTAGCGGGAAAATTTAAGATTAAAAAAGGGG
>JAUZNK010003534.1:0-10871 GCA_035046665.1 Euphysa ruthae | reverse complement strand
GTATGCATGTATGCATGTATGCATGTATGCATGTATGCATGTATGCATGTATGCATGTATGCATGTATGAATGTATGTATGTATGTATGTATGTATGTAAGTATGTATATTTGTGTCTGTGTCGATGTGTTTGAAAAAATTCCTTAGCCTCAAAGGAATATTTTCAGTAATCAGGTATTTTCAGAAATCAGGTATCATATTTAAAAATTTAACTGATGAATGAAATCTAGATAAAAAATAAAATAAAAATTTGTTTCGCCTCAGAATGCAGCCTTGGCTCTCAATAAAGCATACAAAAGTGCTAATATTAGATAGTATTACCACTGCTACACCTTGAATATTAAAATAACACATTTTCTTTTAAATTTTTTATTTGTAAATAACTAGTGTGAATTTACCAAATTTAACCATGCTTAATAATGCTTATTAAATGAAAATCACTTCTCGTTTTGATAATCATAATTATGTTAATGAATTTTGATATAAAACAGGTGTGCGGTACAACAAAATATTAAACTAAAATGGAATGATTTTAGCGAGGACTAATCTGTGTGATGGTGACTTAAACATACAGTTTCATAGAAGGGCTTGTTTTTGAGAGGAAATAATTTTAGGTTCTTATAGATATTATCTGTTTGAAAAAGATATCTAGAGAACAAAATCTGTCTAACATACGAGTTTACCAGAGAGAATATTTTGTTACAATTTGGCTTGCCGTTATAGCTCCATATTATGCAAGTATATGACACATGAAATGCATATACTGATATATTTAAGAGATTCAGGGGTAACAAAATACCTTATTTTGGCTAAAATACAATTGGACGACTGAATTTCCCAGATAAAAGAGCCAGATGTTTTTGGAATGAGAGCAATACATCAAGATCATTATTAGATTTCGATGAATGTAGACTCTTTCTATCTAGGCTGATTCTTAGGTCATATAGAAGTGGCTTATTGGTGTGTTTAGAACAATAATTTTGGTTTCGGGAATTTTGAGTTCAATTTTCTTAGCTCTCAACCAATCGCATACGTGGTGATGATCTATATTTAGCTTCTTAGCAATGGTTTTTGGAGGTTTATTAACAAAAAGTAGATTAGTGTCATAAAGACAATAGGGTACTGAAGAATATAGAACAGTCGGTAAATCATTTGTGATGACATTTTTATTTTTGTTATGATAAAAAAGAGTAAACCTTGTTTTTTGACGTTTACAAATAGTTTGTTTGACTTAAACCAGATTGAAATAATATTCATCCCATTATTCATTTTCGCGAATAAATCATCTAAACTTTTGCAGATGAAAAGAAATTTGTATCGTCAGCAGTTTTAGAGGACACTTGCTAAAGTGCCGTTTTTATGGAAAAAAACAAAATGGTTAGTTTTTTAGCGAAATCCAACAATAAAATTTATTTATTTATTTTTATTATTTATTTATATAAGTTATTAGTACATTTTTCATAATTTGAAATATTGCAATGTTCCTTTCCATGTTTCCTTGTTTCATGTTTGCCTAAAATCTGAGAATATAAATTTACTTCAAATTGCCGTTTAAACGAATGCCATTATAGCAAATAATAACAAAAGATATTTACTAAAAATTTCATTAAAAGAATAAGAAACAAGAAAATGGAAAAAAGAAAGAGAATATAAGAAAAACTTAGCTATATCGTGTTAGATTAGAAGATTTTAATTCGCAAAAAACATAATACAATGGCAGGAGAGACAAGAACTAAACAGAGTTTAAGCTAAACAGAATAATAAAATTTAATTAAAAACGTGAGTTTCATATGTCTAAAAAAAAAGTCAAAATATACATTTGGAAAGTTCACAAAAAATATTTAATTGCGAAATTTCCAACACGCCTGAAAAAAAAAATTAAACTTTTATGCGCACAACATGAAAGGTCGTCATGATTAGAATGAATCGCCCTGTATTGAACATTGAAATGGTTTCTACCAAAAATTTTCATTGGAAGCTACTAGGTTTGCTTTACGTATGATGGGATAGAGATTCATCAGCTTATAGATCAATTAATAATGTGCCAGTTTTTAAATGATGGCTCACTGCTTCCTGCCAATTATGTAAAAGCCCAGAAAGAACCTAGAAAAATATACTTATCAGTAGAAGCATCTTCCTTATGTTATGGAATAATATCCGCTCACGTATGTTCGTATGGAAACGTACTGCATTATATGCAATCAATGAAATAAAGCTTTTCTAAAGCTTAGCAAGCTTATTAAAAAGCCAATCTTTGAATTGGTATACGGTAATTGTTGATAGAAGAAAACTGAAAAATTGTTATGGTATATGGTTATACATATATCGCATGCATATAATATATTTTAATTAATAATATATTTCAATTCAAAATAATGCATCGCTTTAATATAACTTACAGCTCATAAAACAGTTATGTCTAAAAAAAAGTTACATGTTAAAACAATAGATGTTTATGGACGTTCCAATTGGATGTTTTTCATTCTTTTGTTTAACATTTAAAAATATTTCGCTGTTGGCAGTATTGAAAGTAATTTTGATTTGGTTTTGATTTGGAATGAAATAAAGAAATGTTGATAAAATTGTGATTATTTTTAATGGCTGATTTACTGATATGCTGATATGATAGCGTAATACACTTTTTTCAACACCAATCAAAATGGCATAATTTGCTGACGGTGTAAATTAGGAATTCTGTTTAGGAATTTTTAAACCCTTAAGGTGATACAAGATTATTTAAATCATGAAAATCTCAAATATTTTGAATTTCTTGTTTTATATCTTTTTAGAATCAAAATTTATTATACTTTTTGAATCTGAAAGTTTTTTTTTTTTCAGTTTTACCCAGTTTGACCAATGGATATAGCAGCATGAGTTTCTAATAAAAATATTTCATATAATATGTTATATATAAGAAGCTTGAAAAGTATTCATCATTTTCAATATTCATCTATACATCCTCAATTAAAAAAATAAATCTTCATCTTTTGTTCTAAAATCAAACCATCGTCCATATTTAATAATAAAATATTAGGATATGGTTATATTTCGCGAGCCAACCCGGTCGCGAAAGTACTCGAAATGCGAGCCGGAAATTATAAACAGTCTCATTTTGTTTTTGTTAGCGTTTAAAACAAAAACGAAATACGATGATCTTGATTTCGTTGCAGACAGACAACTTTTGTATTTGAAAATGAGATGTTTTATGGCAAAAATTTATCATATTGGCAACACTTTATTTGGACCAGGGTTTGTTACGGTAGAAGCTGCTCAAAATGCATCTATGGAAGAAACTAAGGTGTTAAATAAACTGAAAAAAGAACTAATTTTTAACAGGAAAAGCAGAGTCATGGAAGAAAAATCAGGCAGATTTTGCTATTAATGCTGTTGTAACTGGAACTCGTTCAGGGATTGGAAAAATAGTTTTATGACGATTTAGTGCATATATTGGGAGGATCAGCAAATACAAAACTCCTTTCATTTGGAGCTACTAGTTTAACTACTACATTCATCGCTGACACTGATAATAAAATTAATAATGTAGAAGCTCACGTGATCATAACAGAAAAAACGAAATTATTTAAAAAAAATGAAGTTCAAATATTCCACGCCTAGTTGATAATATTGGAAAGAATTATGTAATATGAAAATATGAACTATATAAACAATCCAATGACAAAAGTTTAATTTTGGTGAAGATATTATGTTTCGAAGTAACATGGTTAAGACAATGCGAAAATTTACAGAATGTTTGTCAAAATTTGTAGAGACTGAGTAGTTCTATTCTCTAGTTAAGCAACGAAATGTGCAAGTTAATTGAATTATTGTTAAGATGAATGCTACATCCCCAAAATTTTGTACCTGTAAATCATAATTATAGTAACGGCATTTGTAATAACCCTGCATATTATACATGTTTGATGAATAATATGCCTCCAAACGAGAACTTTAATCAAGAAAATCAGACCATAAACAAAATCGATTATCAAGATCATCAATTTGATCAAAAAAAAAAAAAATAGACAGTTGTTGTTTTTAAGATCACTTTTTAAAAACTCTTTACAGTATTTATGTTATACCATCTTTAGTAAGGAAATAAAGTCATAGTCACAAAACTAAAAGAGGCAGGTACAGACACATCTCATAAAATTCTAAAAGTAAAAAGCTCAAACTTTATATATGGGAAATTTAGAGTTACCTTTTCATCGTAATTTCTGAAATCCTATTTACATTCACTAGTCTGAATAAAACAAAATAAAAATATATAAGTGACTTTGGTTCGTTTATTTTCTAAACACCCTGAACTCCCACATAGCTCAATACAACTTAATACTGAACGTGTGCATTTACAACGTATTCCATACTTTTTCTTGCATCCATGATGAATTCAATGCATGATTTCGATGCTTCAGATAGCTTCATCCACACTGGTGTCATTTTGTCGTTGGCTTTCATCCAACCCCATTCAGTGGCATCAGGTAAGATCTGGTGTGGTGTCAAAGGTTGCTCCAATATTAAATTTTTTCCACAGTATCTTTGCCAATTGATTGGGAATGTGAATATTATATTTATTGGGGAACCAACATTTTTCCGAGACAATATTTCCAGATGGACCCACGTGGCTGGTCTTGGAGTACTTAGAACGCCCATTTGTGTCTATGAGTTTCGCTCAACCAAACAACCCGACCAATTTGAGCTAGCATTAAATTACTCAATGAGTTTTTCTCAGAAACTCAGAGATAACAGAAATAAATTTCCGCCTGAGGTAAGAGCCGAACTCGTACCATTTCGCTCTGGAGCCAAATGTCCTACCAATGTTCCAACTCCGCTTTGTCATTGATAATGTCACTTCTGTGATTCTTCTTTACGATGCATACAGGAAAAAAAAATATTTATAGCCTCTTTTCCGGAAATTTAGAGCGTGAATGGATTGCTATGACTTTGAATCGTTTCTAACACATTCTCTACTAATTTTTCACTGCTAGCAATAGCTTTCTTCGACAAAGAATTGAGAAATTTAGCCGAAGCATATTAAAAAATAAAATTGAAAAATTGAAAAAAAAAGAAAAAGAAAAGAAAAACGTTTTTTAAAATATTTTAGTCTATATTTAATAGGTCTGGGAACTATATATCCAGGGAACTAAAGAAAGTTTTCTTGATCTTATTTTTTAAAACGTTACAGATTGTGATTGATTTTGTTTCATTAGAAAGGCTATTCCATATAAAGGGATGTTTTGATAACAGACAATTTTTTCCCATGGTGGACCTTCTTAAATGTATCTAACCTTAGATGGTTGTTTCGTAGAGGGAGTCTTCTATTTTCATAAATTTTAAACATTAAAATCTTTTGGAGCTCCTGGAACTGTTCTGCAATTACCAATCGCAGATGGAAAAGACTTTCTAAAGCCTGTTAAATTTGGAACAACCTGACTATAGTGAACATTAAAGTGTTTACTGCTAATATGTCATAAGAAAGTCCAGCAAGTTGTTGTGTGATACCAACAGCTCAATGATTCTGACAGTTTAAGTAAAGTGGACAATATGAGTACTTTCTTGGTAAATCAGGTTTCTTCTGCATGAGTGCAAGTTCTTCTAAAGATTTGGACGGTGATGAAATGGATCTGCGTCGTGATTTGGAGAACAGAACTACAACATTACGAATAACTTTCCAAAGCATACTTTGAAGATATATATTGAGGGTTATTCTCTTGTCCATAGTCCCCATTATCAAATGCTGGTTGTGTAAACTGGTTTGGCGCTATGTTAGTTGGTGACGTAGCATAACCTTCGCCAGCTTCAATTACACCTGTTGCCCAAGCAGTGTCTATAAGTAGGTCATCAGCATAAGAGATGCTATGGCCAGATTATTTAAATATGTAATGAGTTCTTTAAAGCGAGTACTATGTTGTAATGAACTTGCAAGGCCAACCTGCTTTGGCATTCTCTTCCGACCACCTGACTAAAAGCGCAATTATGTCTTGGGCAAAGGAAATCACTTTCTTCTCCTTCCCAGGGTTGCTAAGTCAAATGCTACTTAAAAAGTTTTGAAGCGTTTCTGGTACAATATCTTTTACAATGTCTTTTGATATTTCTTCAGAGTTCAGGGGATTTACAGATATTCCCTATGCAGCCTGAATTCCTTTATTCAAAGTTACAACTACTTCCCTGTCAAGGACTTTCTCTTCGCTGTCTACTACATTCATAAAATCCTTGTCCTTTAACACCTGCTTGTAATTAGCTGCAATAATAATAATATCTGCTATGAATATGTTGCTTTTATAGAAGTATTGGGAAGTGTTAGCAGTCACAGTTAAGGTTATGCTGGTGCCGCAGTGCTTTATGAAATGGTTTTTTAGGTTTTAAGTGGGGTATGCTTCATGATTTTCGTAATCCATATCCTTGAGATTCTGCTTGTATTTATGTAACTATGTAGGTAATTTATAAAGATTTCCTTCTTCCAACAGGTGATTAAAAAATTTCAGTAATTTTTCAAAACCAATCTCATGAATTCAATTCAGGTTTGTCTTTTCTAGTGCGCATATATGCTTTGTAACAATTGAGATGGTATTTTGCCACATAAGCTGGTAAATTATGGACCACCAATTTTTCATTTAAATTTCACATCATTTGTGGCCTAACACTGTTGCTGGATGTTTAATATAACATTACTATATTGTAATCGGGTGAGTTTGGTATTTTTATTCTGTTTTTTTTTTAAAACCACAAAACATACAACACTGTTGCAAATTGATCAGTGGTTTTTGTGAACGGGTTGATGATATTGCACTTGTGCTTTTTTCTGAATTAGATGAACTTGTAGCAGTAAGAGAAGATAAGTTGGTTGAGTTACTAAAGGATGAATAACACTTTGGATGCCATCTTACATCAATTACACCTGTTTTTAAGGTTTTGCTGGCAAAGTGGAAAATTTGTTGTAAGCACCTGATGAAAATCCATTTCATTGTCTTCTTGCTTCAGGAGCAGTCAAAAATGTTGCCATTTCTTTTAAACCAGGATTACAGAACCCTTTATTTCCAGCTTTCTTCATTTCCGGCTCTATTCAATTTCGGCGCTTTTCAAATTTTGGAAGGTAACAAAAGTTTTACTGTATTTGCATTATCATCATCTTTCATCTTTTATATTAACGTAAATTTATCTGAAAGACAAAAGCTTTGTGCTACAGTGGGGTGAAAGTTATCAAATTTTCTCTATTAACAACGAAGCCACATAAAAAGAACAGTTTCCAAGCGCATAAACACTGTATTCAATCTGTAACTGCTCGTTTTTATAGGTTTAATTTGTTAAAAAGGTTAACAAGTGAAATTTTTCTGAGATAGCTACAGTATACTAAGCAATAAAAAACCCGACTTGTATTTGTTAAAAAATATAAACATCTCAACAATCCACACAATCGGTGCTAGCGTGAAAGTTACTATTATTACTTCCTTGGGTGGCAAAAACAAATCTGCAGATTTAAGCATTTGATTAATTTAGAGGCACGTATCTCTAATTAACACTAAATGGCCTGATCATAAGACAAAGTAAAGATTTTTATCTTAATGTAAAAATACATAATTTTAACCAAACATAACGATGGAAAGCATGGATCGTAAACTCTCCTGTAGGAGTTATGAATTGAATTTTAGGAGTTTTAATTTGTCACAAAGAGGGCATGAAGGTAAATAGGCCTAGCTTCAATAAAAAGTATACTAATGCAGAGTTTTACCATGAAAAAAAGGAAAAAAAAAAGTTTTATTTTAGCATTTTTCACCAAAATTTACTCACCCCGTGGCGGAATGCCAATGGATATTTTGTGCTTATTAAAGGATGAGGAAGGAAAGCAACTCGTCCTAACACACAAAAATATAGTTTGTAATAATAAAGTGGAAGTCTGGCAAATATGCCGTATATTTTAAGAAAACACTGTAATCGATTTTTAAATTAATCACGTGACCCCAAACGGATGCAGAGATTTTCAAAAAGTTTATTCGAGAAACTATGATTTTAAACAAAACATAAACCTGAAAAAACCTTTTATTTAAAATGTCTTCTTGATTTTTCCTAATCACAGCTCTATGCATAAGTGAAGTGACTATGGTTTAACAACTATATATATATTTTTTTATGTACAACTGACTGGGAGATTCATGTGTGAGATTCGCCAAAAGGAGTAAAATTTGAAAGTTGTAATGAAACGACAAGCCAACTTAAAGCACAATGATATACTAGTCCAAAGCGCTACCCACGTTGAAGCATAGAATAGCATAGCATAGCATAGCATAGACTGACGATGTAATTTTGGCTAGCCTAATTTCATTTCATACGCTCAAAAGACATTCGGATTATTTATGTGTTGAATAAAACATAAAAGTTGACTCTATATAATATTGAGAAGAAGTGAAAAAATGAACATGAACACGTTTTTGAAGTAAATTCTTGAGTTTTCGATGGTTTCAATTTTAAACTTGAAATTCAACAAACGAGTTGATCAAAACTGAATTCCACGCGTGTGATTGTAACAGTAAGAAAATAACTATTTCCATATGTTTACTTTTATTATATAAGTTTTTTATATGGTAAATTTAGAGTAAAAACCAGCTGCCTGTTTTGAAGCTCGAACTCTTGAGCTTCGAAATACTAGACTGACGCGCTTACCAACCGCCCCAAACCAACTGATGAGAAACGGAAAAAGTACAATAAATTTACAAATAATAACAATTATATCGTCTTCGGATTTTTTTTTTTTTTTTAATAAAAACAGTAATAATGATAAAAATTTGGAACACTTCACAAATTTACGTGTAAACATTTTTATAAAGGATATGCGATAGGATACTAATAATATATACTATGTTATGTATTTGGCAAATATTTCGCATTAAACTTTCATGAATAAATAAAGTCAAACGGTTGCTGTGGATTCGTATGTGGTCACGTCATAAAAATAAACGCGTGCAAAAGGTTGGAATAAAAATACGACGGTATTCCTGACCAATGTTTATTCAAGAGGCTATGCAAAAATGTATAGTTGGTCTGTTGGTTCTCTGGGTTAAGCAAATGGCTTACTTTACGATTTGGCTTGTCTGGAAAATCAAAATGCGCTATTGTTCTAACATATTGCCACAAATTTAAGACTATAACCCAGTGCTATATGCAGATGGCAAATCAAAGTTGGATCACTTGTATGTGGACGAATTTTTTTATGTAAACAAAATAATTCTTAAAAATCCAAAATACTTCTGTAGTTAATTATTTTTTGTTATGTTGAATATAAACTTCTCAATTCAGGGTTGCCATGTCTCACATAGGTCTAAGCATGAGGTGTTAAGTATATTTTAGGTACCATCAGACAATCAGGCAATTCAGATTTCGAAACTGCTTGGAGATGCAAATTAATTGCCGTTAGTTTTATTGATACACAACTAAAGGAGCAGATTAACAAGAAAATTATGAAAATGTCAGCAGCACTATAGAATCGATGAGTATCTTATTCATGACACGTAATAAATTGAAGCCTGGAGAAACACTAAGATTGGACCTTCCAGTGAAAAGAATACTATTCTCTACATCTATATCAAGATCTTCAGCCAAGAGTATTTCAATGAAACACCAAAATAATTCACAATCATCATCATCAAATATAGTATAATCATCTGATAAAAACCTCGATGAATTTATATAAACGAGCTTGTTAAAAATGCTGAAAACTATTCAGAAGAAGAAATGTATGTTATCCTCCTGTTGTACGAAATAAAAATCCAAGAAGATTTAGTCTGGGAACAGTAAACAGTAGATTTAATTGGGTAGTCATATTAAAGATTTAATGTTGAATGATTTAGAATATGGACTTCAATTGTGTCTAAAAATTACTACAGAACATATCAAATTAATACCATTTTCAGTCATGAATGTCCGCCTTGCTCCACAAGTCTTAAGTGCATCTGTAAGCTTCGCCCTTAAGAGGCACGAACTGACAGAAACAGCCCGTATTGCAAAATATTGTGAAATGTTTGATAAATTTTTTGACTGTTAAAATCTACATAACACCAAAGAATGCATTACTAAGCAGAAACCATTTTTAAAACCATAAAAATCTGTTAATGACGAACCATTTAAATGGCTTATGGACATGTTTTTACCCTATTTTACAAACTGAAAATATCCCATCGATTCAAGAGCAGTGGTCCATTCTCAAAAACCGACAAAGCAAGAATGTTTATATCATGGAAAGGTCATGAAGCACAGATAATAACAACATATTCATCAGTTAACTAATTAAATACCTTTTAAACAGTCAGGTAAAATGTGTTTTAGCAAAACCGTTTTGTCAAGATCATTAGGAAAGTTATTTTGGACGAGGTCTATGAAACGACGCAGAGATAACGCCAATTTAAAATTTTTTGGACACTAAGAAAACACAATTAGTACCTTAAAATTATTTAGTCCAATTTCAGGTATTTCCTAAAAAGATCAGCAGCAAAAATTAAAAATTAATTGTTATACTCTACTTTATAAACATAAAAAGGAAAAAAAAAGTATTTGGCTTTTAAAATTGGCTATTTTTATCGTCACATATCTTTGAAAAACGCTATTTTCCGGTAAAAAGTTATTCTTGTATGTTTACCTTAAATAAGTATTTGTGAGATATAGATCTCTGATCTGTCAAATGAATTTAGCATAAATTAAAAAAATATATATTCGAAAAAGAAATTAGCTCACAGCAGAAGTATTTAAATAAACTCAAACAGTTTTTAGAGAAAAATGCGACAGATTATAACATGGATATTGTATCGCGAATAAAATAATAAATTATCGAAGATAAAATTTCCAATTTGTTCCATTTCTCTCTCTCTCTCTCTCTATTTCTCTCT
>JAUZNK010003533.1:0-10873 GCA_035046665.1 Euphysa ruthae | reverse complement strand
ATTGGACTGTGTTAGTTATACACATTATGTTTGTATAACGAGAGGACTAGGTTAACAACGGACTTTATGTTTGTATAACGTGGGGACCGGTTTGACCAAGCATATTATGTTTGTATTACGCGGGGTGAAGATTAAAAATCCACATTCTATTTTAATAACGATGGGACTGGGTTAACCACGTACATTATGTTTGTATAAAGAGTGGACTGGGTTAAACACGTGCATTATGTTTGTATAACGAGGGGCCTAAGTTTAACACCTGGGTTAACCAGACGCATTATAATTGTATAATTTGCTGTCTGCGTTAACCATGCGCATTATATTTGTATGCCTAGGGGACTTGGTTAACCACTCACATAATGTTTCTATAACGAGATGATTAGGTTAACAATGGGCATAATATTTGTATAACGAGGGAATTAGTTTAACCAGACGCATAGTGTTTGTATAACAAGTTGTCTGGTTTACCTTTGCACATTATCTTATTGAAATGAGGGGACTAGGTCAACCAGGCTCATTATGTTTGTATAACGAGGGGACTGTGTTAACCATACACATAATGTTTTTATAACGATGGGAATGAATTAACCATGCGCGTTTTGTTTGTATGGTTAGGGGAACGGTTTAACCATGAGCATTATGTTTGTATAACGAGGGAACTGGGTTAACCAGTCACTTTATGTTTGTACACCAAAGGGACAGATTTACCCAAGCACATGATTTTTCTATGACGAGGGGACTGAATTGACCACGCACGTTATATTTGTATAACGTTGGGAATGGATTAACCATTGCACATTATGTTTGTATAACGATGGGGCCGCGTTAACCATGCGTATCATGTTTGTATAACGGGGGTACTGGATATGCCACGTGTATTATTTTTGTATAACTAGGGGACTAAGTTAATAAAGCGCATTATGTTAGTATAACGAGGGGACTGGGATAAGTACCCGCTTTATATTCGTATAACTATGGGACAGGGTTAACCACGAATGTTATTTTTGAATAACGAGGGGACGATTTAAACCACGCGTGTTATGTTTGTATTAAAAGGATACTGGCTTAACCACGCACAATATGTTTGTATAACGGCGGCTGATTTGGATTATACACGCATGTTATGTATGTATAACTATCGAATCAGTTATAAAGGCGCATTAAGTTCGTATAATCAGGGGACTATGTTAACCATGCACATTATGTTTGTATAACGAGGGACTATGTTAACCATGCAGATTATGTTTGTTTAAGGAGGGGACCGGGTTAACCATGCATATTATATTTTTATAACGAGAGGACTGGGTAGACCACGCGCATTATACTTTTATTACGAGGAGACTTGTGATTTGGTTAACCACGCGTATAATGTTAGCATAATGAAGGAACTGGTTTTACCATGCACATTATGTTTGTATAAGAATGAGACTGGATTAAACACGCGCATTATCTTTGTAAAACCAGGGGACTGGCTTAACCATGCACATTATGTTTGTATAACGATGGGATGGATTATCCATGCGCATTATGGTTGTATAACGTGGGAACTGGGTTAACAATGCACATTATGTTTGTATAACGATAGGATTGGATTAACCACGCGTGTTATGTCTGCTTGATGAGGGGAGCGGGTTATACATGGGCATTATTTTTGTATAACGGAGAGACTGGCTTAACCACGCACATTATGTTTGTATGACGGGTGAACTTAATTAATCACGCACATTATGTTTCTATAACAATGGACCGAGTTAATCATGCACATTATGTTTGTATATCGCGGGTACTAGGTTAACCCTGTACATTATGTTTGTATAACTAATTGACTGTTTTAACCTAGAACTTCATGTTTTTATAACGAGGGGACTGGGTTACCCCACGCACATTATGTTTGTATGACGGGTGAACTTAATTAAACACGCACATTATGTTTCTATAATAATGGACCGCGTTAACCACGCACATTATGTTTGTATAACGATGGACCAGGTTAATCATGCGCATTATGTTTGTATAACGAAGGGACTAGGTTAACCACGCTTATTATGTTTTTATAACGAGGACACTGGGTTTACCATAAGCATTATGTTTGTATAACGAGGGAACTTTGTTAACCAGGCGTTTTATGTTTGTATAACATGGGGACTAGGTTAACCACTCACATTATGTTTGTACACCGAGCGGATTGGTTCAAACAAGCACCTGACTTTGCTATAACGAAGGGACTGAATTGACCACTCACATTATATTTGTATAACTAAGTGATTGGGTTTACCACGCACAATATGTCTGGATAATGAAAGAACCGCGTAAGCCATGAGTATTATATATGTACCACGGTGGACTGGGTTAACCTTACACATTATAATTGTATAACGATGGCACTGGATTAAGCACTTGCATTTTGTTTGTATAACGCGGTGATTGGGTTATACACGCGCTTTATATTTGTGTAACTATGTTACTGGTTTAAACAAGCGCCTTATGTTTGAATAACGAGGTTACTGGATTAACCAAGCACAAGATCTTGGCATAATGAGGGGACTGGGTTAACCACACCTAATAGGTTTGTATAACGATGGGACTGGATTAACCATGCGTATAATGTTTTTATAATGGGGGGACTGGGTTAACCACGCGTAATATGTTTGTATAACCATGGGACTGGATTAACCACGCGAAATAATTTTGTATAACTAGAGGATTAAGTTAACAAAGTGCATTATGTTTTTATAACGATGGGACTGGGATAACCACCCGCTTTATCTTTGTATAACAAGGGGACTAAGTTAACCAACCATATGATGTTTGTACAACGAGTGGACTGGGTTAATCACGCATATTGTTTTTGTATAACGAGGAAACTGGGTAAACCACGCGCTATATGTTTGTACTACCCGGAGACTGGCTAAATCAAGCACATTATGTTTGTATAACGGCTGAATTGGATTCAACACCCACATTATGTTTGCATAACGACGGACTGAGATAATCATGCGCCTTTTGTTTGTATAACCAGTGGGCTAGGTTAACCATGCACATTATGTTTGAATAATGAGGGGACCGGGTTAACCATGCGCATTTTATTCGTATAATGTGCTGACTGGAGTAATCACAAGTATTATGTTTGTATAACAAGGGGACTAGGTTAATCACGAGCATGATGTTAGTAGAACGAAGGAATTGGTTTAACCATGCCCATTATGTCAGTAAAACAAGGGGACTGGGTTAACCAGGCGCATTAAGTTTGTTTAACGAGGGGACTGGGTTAACCACGCATATTATGTTTGTATAACGATGGGACTGGATTAAACACGCGCATTTTGTTTGTCTAACGACGGGATTGGGTTAAACCACGCACATTATGTTAGTATAACGATGAACCGGGTTAATCATGCGCATTATGTTTGTATAACGAGGGGACTAGGTTAATCACAAGCATTATGTTAGTAGAAAGAAGGAATTGGTTCAACCATGCACATTATGTTAGTAAAACGAAGGGACTAATTTAACCAGGCGCATTATGTTTGTTTAACGAGGGGACTGGGTTAACTACGTACAATAGGTTTGGACACCAAGGGAACTTAGTTAACCCCCTGCTTTATATTTGGATAACGAGTGGACTGGGTTAACTACGCACATAAAGTTTGTTTTATGAGGGTACTGGTTTAACCAAGCACATAATATTTGTATAACGATGGAACTGGTTTAACCTAGCGCATTATGTTTGTATGCCGATGCACTGAGTTAACCATGCGTATTATGTTAGTGTAACGAAGGAACTGGTTTAACCAGGCGCGTTAAGTTTGTATTACGTGGGGACTAGAATAACTATGCACATTTTGCTTGTATAACAATGGACTGTGTTAACCATGTGAATTATGATTGTATAATGTGCTGACTGTTTTAAGTTTGTATAATGTGATGACTGGGTCTACCACACGCAGTATGTTTGTACGAATAGGGGACTTGGTTAACTACTCACATTATGTTGGTAAAAGGAGAGGGCTGGCTTAGCCAAGTAAATTATGCTTGTGTAACGAGTGGACTTGGTTAACTACGCAAATTATGTGTCTGTAACGATCGACTGAAATCACCAAGCGCATAATGTTAGTATAATGTGCTGACTGGGTTAACCACGCGCATTACGTTTGTATAAGTAGGAGACATAGTTAACGTCTCACGTTATGGTTATACAACGAGGAGCTGGTTTTATAAAGAAAATTATGTTTGTATAACGAAGGGACTAGGTTATGCACGCTAACTATGTTTGTATAACGAGGTGACTAAGTTAACAACGCGCATTATGTTTATATAAGGAGGGGTCCGCGTTAGCCAAGAACATTATGTTCTAGGGGACTGCGTTTACCATGTGCATTATTTTTGTTTATCAAGGGGACAGGTTTACCCATGTAAAACATGTTTGTATAACGAGGGGACAGTTTTAGCCATGCATATTATGTTTGAATAACATGGAAACTAGGTTATCAACGCACATTATGTTGGTATAAAGTAAGGTTCGTGTTAACGATGAACATTAAGTTTGTATAACGAGGGGTTTGGGTTAACCATGCATTTCATGTTTTTATAACGAGGGGACTGGGTAAATAAGGCTCATTATGTTTTTATAACATAGTGATTGGGTTAACCACACACATTATGTTTGTAAAACGAGGGGGACTGGGTTAACCACGCACATTATGTTTCCAAAACGAGGAGACTGGTTTCCCACGTACATTATGTTTGTATACCAAGGTGACTGGGTAAACCACGCGCATTATGTTTGCACATTATGTTTCAATAACGAGGAGAAAAACGATGCACATTACGTTTGTATAACTAGCGGACTGCGTTACCCATGCGCATTATATTAGTATATAAGGGGAATGGGTTAACCATTCACATAATATTTTTATAACATGGCTATTGAGTTAACTATGCACGTTATGTTTGTATAACTGAGAGACTGAGTTACCCATGCGCATTAGATTTGCATAACGAGTGAAATGGATAAACCTTACACACCATAATGGTATAGGAAGTGGAGTGGATTAATCATGCACATTATGTTAGTATAACGAGGAGAACTGGTTTCACCATGCACATTATGCATGTATATTGGGGGACTGTGTTAACCATGGATATTATGTTTATATAACGAGGAGAACGGATAAAACATACACACCCTAATTGTATGCCGAGGGGACTGGATTAACCATATAAATTATGTTTGTATAACGAAGGGACTGGTTTAACCATGCACATTATGTTTTAATAACGAGGAGAAAATGTTAAAAACGAACATTACGTTTGTATAACTAGAAGACTGCGTTAAACATGCGCATTATTTTTTTATAGCTAGGGAACTGGTTTAACCATGTGAATTATGTTTGTATAAAGAGGGGACAGGTTTAACCATGCACAGTATGTTTCAATAACAAGGATACAAGGTTAACAACGCACATTAGTTTTGTTAAACGAGGAGTCCGCGTTAACGATGCACATTATATTGGTATTACTAGGGGACTGCGTTTACCATGCGCATTATTTTTGTATAACGAAGGAATAGGTTAACCATGCACATAATGCTTATATAACTAGGGGACTGCTTTTACCATGCGCATTAGTTTTGTAAAACTAAGGCACTGCGTTTACGATGCGCATTATCTTTGTATAATGAGGGAATGGGTTAACCATGAATATTATGTTTGTATAACTAGGGGAATGGATAAACCTTGCACATTATAATTGTATACAAAAGGGACTTGGTTAATCAAACCAATTATGTTTGTATAACGAGGGGACTGGTTTAAACATGCACATTATGTTTCAATAATGAGAAGGCAAGGTTAACAACGCACATTATGTTTGTATAACGAAGGGCCAGCGTTAATGATGCACATTATGTTTGTATAACTATGGGACTGCGTTAACCAAGCGCATTATTTTTATATAACGAGGGGAATGGCTTAACGATGCAAATTATGTTTGTATAACTAGGGGAATGAATAAACAATGCACATTTTAATTGTATACAAAGGGGACTTGGTTAATCATGCCCATTATCTTTGTATAGCGATGGGACTGGTTTAACCACTTACATTATATTTCAATAATGAGAAGACAAGGTTAACAACGCACATTATGTTTCTATAACGAAGAGTCTGCGTTAACGATTATATTTGCATAACTAGGGGACTGGGTATACTATGCGCATTATTTTTGTATAACTAGGGAAATGGTTAACCGTGCATATTGTGTTTGTAAAACTAGGGGAATGGATAAACCATACACATTAAAATTGTTTACCAAGGGGACTTGGTTAATCATGCCCATTAAGTGTGTATATCGAGGGGAATGGTTTAACCATGCACAATATATTTTAATAATAAAGAGACAAGGATAACAACTCACATAACGTTTGTATAACTAGGGCCCAGCGTTAACGCTGCACATTATGTTTGTATAACTGAAGGACTGCGTTAACCATGCACATAATTTTTGTATAACGAGGGGATGGGTTAACTTTGCATATTATGTTTGTATAACGAGGAAACTGCGTAAACGATGCAGTTTATAATTGTATAACTAGGGAATGGGTTAACCATGCATATTTTTTTTGTACAACGAGGGGAATGGATAAACCATGCAAATTATATTTGTATACCTAGGGGTCTTGGTTAATCATGCCCATGAAGTGTGTATATCGAGGGGACTGGTTTAATCATGCGCAACATATTTTAATAATAAAGAGAAAAGGTTAACAACTCACATAATATTTGTTAAACGAGGGCTCTGCGTTAACAATGCACATTAGTTTTGTATAACTAGGACACTGCGTTAACTATCCGCATTAGTTTTGTAAAACGAGGATATGGGTTAACCATGGATATTATGTTTGTATAACTAGGAGACTGGGTTAACCATGCGCATTATTTTTTTATAACAAGGGAACTGGTTTAAGCATGTAAATTATGTTTATATAACGAGGGACTGGTTTAACCATGCACATTATATTTCAATAACGAGGAGACAAGGTTAACAACGCACATTATGTTTGTATAACGAGGAGACCGTGTTAACGATGCACATTATGTTGAAATATTTAGGGGATTGCGTTTACGATGCGGATTATCTTTGTATATCGAGGCAATGGGTTAACCATGCACATATTGCTTGTATGACTAGGGGACTGCGTTTACCATGCGCATTATGTTTGTATAACGAGGAGCCCGTGTTAACGATGCACATTATTTTTGTATAATTAGGGGACTGCGTTTACAATGCGAAATTATTTTTGTATAACGATGGGAATGGGTTAACTGTGCAAATTATGTTTGTATGAATAGGGGAATGGATACACCATGCACATTATGATTGTATACAAAGTGGACTTGATTAATTATGCCCATTGTGTTCCTTTAACGAGGGGACTGGTTTAACCATGCACATTATGTTTCAATAACGAGGAGACAAGGTTAACAACGCACATTATGTTTGTATAAGGAGGGCCCCGCGTTAACAATGCATATTATGTTTGTATAACTAGGGGACTGCGTTAACTATCCGCATTAGATTTGTAAAATGAGGATATGGGTTAACCATGCATATTATGTTTGTGTAACTATGGGAATAAATAAACAATGCACACTATGTTTTAATAACGATGAGACAAGGCTAACAACGCACATTATGTTTGTATAACGAGGAGCCCGTGTTAACGATGCATAATATGTTTGTAAAATTAGGGGAAAAAGTTTACGATGCGCATTATCTTTGTATACCGAGGCAATGGGTTAACCAAGCACATAATGCTTGTATAACTAGGGGACTGCGTTTACCATGCGCTTTAGTATCGTATAACGAGGAAACCGCGTTAACGATGCACACTATATTTGTATAACTAGGAGACTGCATTTACGATGCGCATTATCTTTGTATAACGAGGGCCCCGCGTTACCAATGCACATTATGTTTGTATAACTAGGAGACTGCTTAATCATCTGCATTATTTTTTTATAACAAAGGAACTGGTTTAACCAGGTAAATTATGTTTATATAATGAAGGGACTGGTTTAACCATGCACATTATATTTCAATAACAAGGAGACAGGGTTAACAACGCACATTATGTTTGTATAACTAGGGGATTGAATAAACAATGCACACTATGTTTTAATAAGGAGGACACAAGGTTATCAACGCACATTATGTTTGTATAACGAGGGCCCCGCGTTAACAATGCACATTATGTTTGTATAAGTAGGAGACTGCTTAATCATCAGCATTATTTTTTTATAACCAGGGAACTGGTTTAACCATGTAAATTATGTTTATATAATGAGGGGACTGGTTTAACCATGCACATTATTTTTCAATAACGAGGAGACAAGGTTAACAACGCACGCTATGTTTGTTAAACGAGGAGTCTGCGTTAACTATGCACATTTTATTGGTATAACAAGTAGACTGCGTTTAACATGCGCATTATTTTTGTATAACGAGGGAATAGGTTAACTATGCATATTGTGTTTGTACAACTAGGAGAATGGATAAACCATACACATTATATTTGTATACCAAGGGGACTTAATTAATTATGCCCATTGTGTTTCTTTAACGAGGGGACTGGTTTAACCATGCACATTATATTTTAATAACGAGGAGACAAGGATAACAACGCGCATTATGTTTGTATATCTAGGGGACTGCGTTTACCATGCACATTAGTTTTGTATAACAAGGAAACCGCCTTAACGATGCACATTATATTTGTATAACTAGGGGTCTGGGTTTACGATGCGCATTATATTTGTATAACTAGGGAACGGGTTAACCATGCATATTATGTTTGTGTAATTAGGGCAATGGATAAACCTTGCACGTTATTAAATTGTATACCAAAGGGACCTGGTTAATAATGCCAGATATGTTTGTATAAAGAGGGGACTGGTTTAACCATGCACATTATGTTTCAATAATGAGAAGGCAAAGTTAACAACGGACATTTTGTTTGTATAACGAAGGGCCCGCATTAATGATGCACATTATGTTTGTATAACTAGGGGACTGCGTTAACCATGCGCATTATTTTTGTATAACGAGGGGAATGGGTAAACGATGCAAATTACGTTTGTACAACTAGGAGAATGGATAAACCATACACATTATATTTGTATACCAAGGAAACTTTGTAAATCATGCCCATTACGTGTGTATATGGAAGGGACTTGTTTAACCTTGCATAATATATTTCAATAATATAGAGACGAGGGTAACAACTCACATAATCTTTGTATAACTAGGGGCCAGCGTTAACGATTCACATAATGTTTGTATAACTAGGGGACTACGTTAACCATGCCCATTATTTTTGTATAATTTGGTGATGAGTTAACCTTGCATATTTTGTTTGTATAACTAGGGGAATGAATAAACAATGCAAATTATGTTACATTAACGAGGAGACAAGGTTAACAACGCACATTTAGTTTGTAAATCGAGGAATCCGCGTTAACGATGGACATTATATTTGTATAATTAGGGAACTGCGTTTACGACGCGCATTATCTTTGTATAACGAGGGAATGGGTTAACCATGCATATAATGATTGTATACCTAAGGAAATGGACAAACCATGCACATCATGTTTCAATAACGAGGAGACAAGGTTAACAACGCACATTATGTTTGTATAACGAAGAGCCCGTGTTAACGATGCATAATATGTTTGTATAATTAGGGGACTACGTTTACGACGCGCATTATCTTTGTATACTGAGGCAATGGGTTAACCAAGCACATAATGCTTGTATAACTAGGGGACTGCGTTTACCATGCGCATTAATTTTGTATAACGAGGAGCCCGTGTTAACCATGCATTTTATGTTTGTATAAATAGGGAAATGGATACACCATGCACATTATAATTTTATACCAAGGTTACTACTTTAATCATGCCCATTATGTTTCAATAACGAGGAGACAAGGTTAACAACGCACATTATGTTTGTATAACGAGGAAACTACGTTACCGATGCTCATTATATTGGTATAATAAAGGGACTGCGTATACCATGCGCATTTTTTTTATGTAACGAGGGAATGGGTTAACCATGCATATTGTGTTTGTAAAACTAGGGAAATAGATAAACCGTACACATTATAACTGTATATCAAGGGGACTTGGTTATTCATGCCCATTATGTGTGTATATCGATGGGACTGGTTTAACCATGCACAATATATTTTAATAATAAAAAGACAAGGTTAACAACTCACATAATGTTTGTATAACTAGGGCCCAGCGTTAACGATGCACATTATGTTTGTATAACTGAGGGACTGCGTTAACCATGCGCATTATTCTTGTATAACGAGGCAATGGGTTAATCATGCATATTATGCTTGTATACCTAGGGAAATATGCGAAACATGCACCTTATGTTTCAATAACGAAGAGACAAGGTTAACAACGCACATTATGTTTGTAAAACGAGGAGTCCGCATTAATGATGCGCATTATATTTGTATAATTAGGAGACTGCGTTTACGATGCGCATTATCTTTGTATAATGAGGGAATGGGTTAACCATGCATATAATGATTGTATACCTAGAGAAATGGACAAACCATGCACATCATGTTTCAGTAAATATGAGACAAGGTTAACAACTCAAATAATGTTTGTATAACAAGGAAACCGCGTTAACGATGGACATTATATTTGTATAACTAGGGAACTGCGTTTACGATGCGCATTATATTTTGATAACGACGGAATGGGTTAACCATACATATTATGTTTGTATACCTAGAGAAATGGACAAACCATGCACATCATGTTTCAGTAACGATGAGACAAGGTTAACA
>JAUZNK010003532.1:0-10873 GCA_035046665.1 Euphysa ruthae | reverse complement strand
AAGCTATTTCATAATGTATGCATGTGTGTATTTTTTTCTGAAATTTCAAAAATCGAAACGGGCGCCAAAGGGTTAAAGAAAATTTGCGGGTCAATTTTTTTTTGTTTTTTTTGTTTTTTTTTTTTTTTTTAATCTAAAGAGTTGCATTTCTTACTCCTAAGATCAAGTAAAAACCTTTCTATACACTTACTTTATGAGTTTTTTTTTTTTTTTTTTTCATGAACTGAAGATATTTTGATTTCCTCACTTGATTATTTTTGCCATCTAATTTACAACGTGTAATAGTTTAATCTGTATTTTATATTTCCCGTTCTAGTTTTGAGTTGCAGATTTCTGCATTGAAAGAAAGGAATGCAAGCTTAGACCAATCATACTCAACAAGTCTGACTATGGTAAGCAATTATTTTACCAATTAGTGAATAAATTCCATATCTTAATCCTTTGACTAACATGCAACCAAATATCCCTTTCCAAGAAAATTTTTAAATCTTAAATTTTATTCATTTTACCTTTAAGATTAGGATTAGCAACTTTTATTTGCATACATGCTATAATTTGAAACTGGTGTCAAAAAAATTTTCTTTTTTTTTAATTTTTTTTTTTATATTTTCTTGTTTCATAGCTTTGATATCTAATTCCAAAAAAACCTACTTTATTTCTTTTTTATAATTTTTTTTTTCGTGAAGTTCTTGGACCATGCGGTAGAAAAATTACAGTTTTAGATTTTTGGAAAGAAACTATACTGTTGTACTAGACCCAAGTTGACCCACATATGGTATTTTAGGTCTAAATTCAACCTTAAATGTTTAAAACTCTGTTTGAAACTTTGCAATCTGTTCATAAAATTTAGCTTAAATGAAGTTAGAGGACCATAAGTACTTCTTTCAAAAACTTATTTCAGTGATTATTTTATTGTATACATCTAATGAAAAGGAATAAATTTTTTAATTGAATGATAACATGTTTTCTTTGATGTGGTAATACTAGTCTTATAGAAGAAACATAATATGTTAGAATATAATTGATTGGACTAATTGTTTGTGGTTGAGGGTGGTGTTGTGTAGTAATTCCGTTATTATTATAATACACATTTATTATGAGAGATTGTCTATCAGAATGGAATGAAATATTTTTTTCATAATTGGAATAAGACTCTTTCTCTTGTGTTCAAGTTTTTTTCAAGATTAAACTCGAAGTAAATATGACCATGTTGTATTTGATTAAAGAAATTCTGGTGCTCATTAGTTTCTTAGATATTGCATGTAGTTAGAGAATGTCTGCAAAATTTTACATTCAAGATTTTATGTTTTAAAGTTCATCTCTTTTCGTACCCTTATTATTAAAATAAAAATATAAATTGAGACATCGTACTAAAATTTCAATTATTTTTCTGTAATATTTCAACCTAGTTAGTCTAGGTCATTATTATACCGTATAAAATTTGTTTCAAAGAAGACCTTATCTATTAAAAAATTAAAAATTGATGAAATGTACAGTTGTCATTATACCAAGTTTAAAATGGAGCCCCATGTCTTGGTTGATACTAAATTACCATCATCATGGTTTAGCACTATTTTATACTTTGTTTTTGTTGTTTTTTATTCAAGGGATTCTCATACCATGAATACTAGTTTGAATCTATTCCTAATGTTTTTGGGTGAAGCCAATTAAATTGTCCATGGCAATCTTTACAATGTTCTGTTGCCCCTGAACTTTCCCATTTACCTTTGAAACTATCTTGTTAATGTGCATTTGTTCTAGTTAATATTTTGTATACTCCGAGATTACTATTTGGTAAGTAAGTTATGGTTTATAGTTACATAAGATAGAGCATAGATTGGGATTTGAAATAAAAATTGTTCAAACACAATTTTCCTCAGCCCCAACAGCTAATTTTTAGCAGAAATGCTCATCTTACTTCATGTATGTACCTCTGCGAAGAATAAAAAATTTTTTTTCAAAATTTTTGCTGTTACAAATAATAAAATTTAAAAGCAATTGATTTTATGAGCAAAGTATGAAATTCCAATAGTTCATTTCTAAATTTCAAAGCAAAGTCACTTATTTGCGCTTTTAAACACTCGTTGTGAAAGGAAGTCAATGCATTAAAAATATTTTTCACAAGGCCAGCGACGTCAAAGATATGTGTAAAAGAATTTATAAAATTAAAGGTCATGGGGAATCTGAAATGTTTTGAAATTAAGATTGTCTCTCATGGAGTTCAAAGTAACATAAAACTGATTTTCATGCTCACTCCCTGACAACCAATTTTCTGGCAAAAAAACAAGCTCTCCTTTTTCTTTTTTATCAAGTAGTTCTCCTTTTATAAACTTTTAAGTGAACAGGGATAAAGTTATCAGTCCCTTGCTCAGTCATATGGTTGTTTTTAATTTCATCATGAAAGGGTTAAGAGTTATTATTAAGTAAAATTTGTAAGAAGAGGTGAAAGGGATCTATAACTGTTTTAGTATAGTTGATGTAGCATGTAGCAGTGGAATTCACTGAAATTGTCTTCTTGTATAGATATTTATAATTATTCTTGTTATTGTTATTAAAGCAGAGCCAAATCGCTGAGCCGCTCACAATGGCTCGTGGTGCTGAATGAACTAACAAAATTAATGTAATAATTAAACTTATAGATTGACAGCTTAACAAAAAAAAACAATGAATATGAAGAAAAGGTTAAAGATTTTATCAACAAAAATGAACAAACAAGGTATTTCTTTAATTCTTTCTTTCTTTGGTAATTTATTTATCAAATTATTTAACTTTTGAAAAGAGCATTTATGATATTAACTTTATTTTATTCGGGTCTTTGATTTTAAAGGTTAATGAAAGAACCAATAATATACCTAGATGGTATGACTCATAATCTGCAGAAATACTCACAATTGTTATAAGATTATTTCAGAATTGAAGGAAAATCACTGATAGCAGAAGCTAAAACTTTATTCCGGAGTTTGGCAGCAATTGAAATTTGCATTCTGTAATTTTGAGGGCTGTTGTTTTTTATATGCTTAGTAATAGTTTTGAAATTATTATATAATAGATATCTAATGTTTTTAAGTTATTACAGTGCCATGAAGTTTTACGGAAGTCAATTTTTTTCTAAATCATAACGATTTTTATTTAAATGAAGCTGTCACTAAATAATTAATCTTCTTCCAATTATAATTGATTGTGAGTCGAAAAAGGGTGTTATGTTTTGTTAAATTCCCTACTTTTCTTCCCTTCTTGATATCTATTATCGTTACAGCAATAATTTTTGTAACTTAAAATTTAAAAGATTTTTTAAATCTTGAAATTTCTCTTATTTTTAATATTTGTCGGATGAAGATTTGAATGTTTTTTGAAATTGTTAACATTAGGAATCTAAGATCACAAATTTTAGTTAAATTCTAAAATATTTACCAGACTGTTCAAAGAGATTTTGAAAATTTGATTATTCAGGTTTTGGCTAGATTTTTATGATATCTATCTACCTATGGTAAAAATTTTAGATGATATCTAACATGATTTTGTTAAAGTTTCAAAATAATTTGGCGGTTTATTTTTATTTTATTTAACATATATTGCTATTCATGTGTTCTTGATATTTTTTTGTGAATTTTGTTGACAATTTTACAAAGAATAAAGAAATTGATAAATATTGATCTAAAGGTTGATAAACTTGGTAGTTATTAACAAAAATGCATTTTTTTTTATAGTAAATTTATAGTCTAGTTTTATCTTTGCATTGTGAATATCACTCTGAATATCCTCGAATTTAATTTATTTGTTTTATTGAAAATTTAAAAGACATCTAAAAATATATAACCTTTTTATTATAGTGCAAGACTGGAGGAAAGTAAGTCAGTAAATTTAGACCTTGAGAAGCAACTATCAAAGTTAAAAGAATATTCTATCATTCAGCAACAATCTCAAGTGAATATTCAATCATTAGCAGATGAAAAAGATGATGTCATTAATAAACAATTAATAAAAATTAAAGAGTATGAAAGCGAAGTAGATAAAACGAAAAAGCATCTTGCTCAGTTGGAAGATTTAACCCACAAATTGCACAACAATAAACTTACATCATCAGTAAGTATTTTTTGTCTAAGTTACGTTGAATTGTGTTTGTTATTATTTTTTTCGTTTTACTAATTTTTCCATAAAAAACTACTTGATATAATAAAAGCAATCGCTTGAATGTACGTAGTTTTGATATGAGAAAATTTCATGGTTTTCATAAAAATTTCATATAAGTTTCAAATTCTCAAAAGTTTGAAGGTATTTATATTTATTAACTTTATCTTGCTAGTATTGCACCTATACATTTTCATAGAAGCTAAATCGTCTTTTATCATGATGTCTTGATTTATTTTCTAGGAAAGGGCAATATAAGAATAACCTGTTTGCTGAGGATAATGCCTAGTTATGTTTGCGCTTAAAATGCTGGTTTCAATAAAATTTTAGGTTTTATTTTAGCATCCAGACAGTGGTGTTGGCCACCAGCCTGTTTCTGAGGATAACAAACAATTGACAACATGTGCCCTTATTGCTGATCTAGAGCTTAAACTGGCACTAAAAGATCGTGAAGTAAATCAGTTGAAAGCAACAATGGAACAACAAAACCTCAATTCAGGTAAATTAATCCTCAGAACTAACTTCTGGAAATACACAATTTTGACTTGCTGAAGTGAATGCTAAAAGTTAATTTGATACCAAATATAATGCCTATCATTGTTAATACAACATTGGCTATATTTAAGCCAATAATGATAATCACTTAATTAAGTAATTATTTCACATTTTGTAACTTAGGTATTTATTGTTTAATTGTTTTAAACTCTTTTGTTAGAAGTAATTATAAAAAAAAAATTTTTTAGCTGAGTTTATCAAAAAATTATTGTAAATTGTTTGTTACTCGAAAACATAGAAAAGATACATTTTTTGTCTGGCGACATAGCAAAGATAAATTTTGGGTCTGGTGTAGACAGTTTGCTTGGAAAAAGGCTGTTTGTCGGTGTTAAGTCATTAATTTCTTTTAAATTTTTTTCCTCTCTTGCTGCTGTTAATTCCAAAATTTGTTGGTGTTTTAGGGATGGTCAATAAGGCTTCAACTTTGCAAGTATTAAGAACTGAGTTAACATCTTTTATTGAGAGCAGCAGAAATAATGATAAAAAGCAAATTGAATTAGAACACATTATTACTCGAAACCAAGAAGATATGACAAGACAATCAGCACAAATTACAGAATTGACAGAAGCAGTGACAGAAAAAGATAGATTGATTGAAACGATGGAGCACAAACTTAATGTTAGAAATAATAGATTGGTTCAAATGCAAAAAGATATTGATAAATTTGTGGATCAACATCAAACTGATGAGTATACAGTAAGTTTTATTCTATAGAAGCTGATGATTTTATTTAAATTCTTATTTAAATTCAATTTGATCCATGACACTGTCTGTACTTATCATGCAAATGAAGTAAGGGATGATTGTATAAGCTTTGCTAGAAAGATTTTTTGCACCAGAATTTAATCCAACAAGACACATTACAATATCAGGTTTTTTTTTTATATATAACTAAGTATTTAGAAATATATGTTTAATTTTTTAGCAATGAATAAGCGATTGACTAGAAAAATTATATCCGTCTTGTTATTAAGATCATTTAAATTAACAGAATGCTTTTAAATGTTAAGATGCAATGAATAAATATACTCAAGTCTCATTTATGAATAATGTATGAATTTTTAATTAATATATTGTATTTTCCTTCTATGCGTTTGTAAACTTTTAATGAAAGTTTTTCTCAATTCCGGTCTTGAAAATTATGTTTTTAGAAGCAGAAAATGCAAGCTCAATTTCATGAGGAAGATAAAGTCCATTTAAATATTAAATCAGACCTTGAGAATAAACTTTTTGAAAGTGAAGTTCAGATAAAGAAATATTCTGAGAAAATTATTGAGCTAGAAAACCTTATATTTGGCCATGATGAAGAAATGAAAGCAACTGATAGTTTAGTAACTAAGATTAAAGCTTTGCACACTGAACATTGCAAGGAACTTGAACAGCAAATAGATGTGTTGCAGGGAAAGCATGAAAAGAAAATTGCTCACGCAACAAAACTGGAAAACAAATTAGAGTGTATGCTAAAAGCTGACAAGGATAGAATTAGCAGCACAAAAGATCTTCAACAATATATTGATAAAATGGAGCAGCTACTGAAAGAGAAAGAAGTTTTCATAGAACAACTCAAATCAAATCTAGAGGTATTATTTTTAGAAACTTTATTTTATTAAATCAATATGTATTCACCCTTATTTGCCTTCTATTTGTAATTTTCTCTTTCTCTTTAGGGCTTCTATTTAAAAATTTGCCTTTTTTATCTTAAAAGCAATACTTTAAAAGTAATTTAAAATTCAGTCAGTTATAATTCCCTGAATTTTTTGTGGCCACAGGCATTCTGTTAACACCCTTTGCAGAAGCCTTTGAAAAATATTTTCCTTTTTCACAGGCTCCTAAAATCGTGGAATATTGTCCAAAAGCGATAAAAAATATATTTTTTTATATATATTAGCACTTTGGTCATTTTGAAAAATTATTCTTGTTTATTATGTAGTTTCCTAATATCGTCAAGTAAAAATTTTCCAATAATTTTGTTCTTTTCAAAAAAAAATTTTGTATCAAAGTTAACTTAAGTTCTTTCATTAAGAACTTTTTATCAATACATAACATTTTTCAATCTTCAGCTGCAGGCTCAGGAATATCCATTTTGGCCAACCCAACATTTGAATTTCAATGGCCTTAAGATGTCAAAAATTCTCTGTTCTTAACAAAATATTTTTTGTTTAACTTGTAATGTGTATTGAAATTTGCGTTCAAGCGGTTTTTGAAATATCTTTGACAAAAAATAAATGTATTTAGACATGCATATTATCTTCAGGAAGAATATTTTTAAATTTTCATACTTTATTCAGCTACAAAAAGCTCAAAGTACTCATCTTACAGAAGACTATGAACACAAGTTGGAACAGTGTAAGCAGGATATTGTTCTTCTCTATCAAGGCATGGAGAATAATCAAAGTGAATTCAATGTTCAACTGGACAATAACACAAAAGCATTGCAAAAAGCAGAAATAACAATTAAAAATTTGGAAGCAGAAGTTGCGATCAAATCAAAACATATTTCGGATCTACAGAAATCATGTGATGAAAATATTTCAATGCTAGAAGAAAGTAATAAGAGAATCGCAGAATTGGAAGATGGTCATGAGGATGAAGTTGTCTCGCTTAAGCAATCATCTAGTGATGGCCAAAAGCATTTACATAGTGAATTAGCAAAGTCAGCTGACAACTTAGCCCGTTCTCAACAGGAGATAATACTCTATAAAAATCAAATTAAAGAAATGAATAGCGCCTTAGAAGAAGCCAAGTTAAAGTTTGTTGCTATTGGAAAAGAGTTAAATAATAAAGAGCATAACCTTCTCCAGAAAGCTCACCGACTCAATGAGAGAGATGCAGAAATAGAAGATTTGAATAAGCTAAACAGAATACAAGTTGAGGATTTGAATGATAAAACTGAAACAATTTGCAAGCTAGAAGAAGAACTGATTAACAAAGATGAAGAAATACAAAAGTTGTTATTTGAGAAGAAGCAGCTTAATAATGATGTAAGTTTTTAATTGATTGTAGTTTGATTAGTTACCAAGAAAAAAAAATCATAGCACCAACTTATGGCTTTATTTCTGATCTTTGTTTTCTTTTTTATAATTCATTTTTATTGCATATTTATTTACTATGAATTTTCCTAGTATGATTATCAATAATTTCTGATTATACAATCAAAAGAAATTTTATAGTCATTTAATCAAAAATCATTGCATGATTATTACTGACTGCACATTATTAATTGAAGGAGAGCTGAATGGTATTAAGGTAGTTGCAACACATCCGCCTTAAATAGATTAAATTATTGTAAGTAGAAATTCCTTAAGTTTTCAGTTTATTTTTAGCACTTTTGTGAAGTGGCAAACAGTTTTATTACAGCCCCGGATAATTTTAAATTTTGTAAATTTTAGAATAAGTTTTGGTTGGCTATCTCCGAGCCTTTTTGTTTGTTTTATTTGTTATCGATTAGGAGTCTAAAACATCCTAATCGTAACTTACTTTGAATTATAAAAATTTATTAGAATATAAACGTAATCTTTTTATTAATGATTTGGCGTTATGGAGTGCTTTGCCATTCACAACAGTTTTAAAAATTTTTTTGATATTTGATTTCGTTTTTATTCTCAAAAAACTTGCTTAAAGGTCAACTTGAGAAAATTGGTTTTGACACAATCTAGTCTTTTTAGCAAGAAATTTTTGAATTTCCATCAAATAATAATAATTATCTCTTTCTAGTACGAAAAGTTTAAGGAAGATCACAGCAAACTGCTAAATGAATACAATGAAATGAAAACCGCTCTTTCAAAGTTGAAAGAAGAAGAAACACTAAAGAAAGATTCGATAACAAGATGTGAGAGGTATTATATCTTTAACTTAATTAAAGAACTTAAAGAAATTAAATGGTTTTCAAATGTATAATGGTTTTGTAGCATCGAAAAGAGTGGTAGGAGTTCTGAATTTCTAAGACAGATGATAAAAGAGTTGGAAAACTTAAAATTTGGGATTTTAAGATTAGAAACCAACAAGGTTCCTAAATTCAAAATCTCTCTTTTGTACACACACGCATATGCAGATTACACATCTTTCTTAAAAAATTTTGTTCCATGCGCTCTAGTAATAAAATCTTAAAAATCTATTTTTGCTTTATCAAAAATACTTCTTGTTGCTTGGTTATAGTTTTTATCCACCCTTTTTATTTTTTAGATCCATTATTGTCCATATCCATCCTATTTTGCTCGGTTATGGTCTGTATCCACCATTTTTGCCGTTTTGCTCTGTTTTAGCTTATATCCACTCTTTTCATCTTTCAAAATTTATTTTAATAGATTTCATAAATCTTTTTAAAAGATATATAAAAATAGGTAACTACTGAACAAGCAGTGGTTAACGTTGACTTTAGCTTTCATATTACCTCTTCCATGAGTCACTGATCCATAGGAAATTGCTATCATCATGGAGACTCAGGCAGCTTTCATGATCTAATCCTTGATACTCCGCTTTAACACATCTTCAATTTGGATAAAGAGGAATGTGTTGTTGGGGAGGCTAAACGCTCTTACCAAAACCAGCTCCGTCAATGTCTGGTCACTCAATCTATCAAATCTTGAGATTTCTGGCTTATCTATAAGAGTTTTTCAGATAAGGGTAAGTCTTTGATACCTCCACTCTTCAATGGACCTGATGTCATTACCTCTGCTAGAAAAAGGGCAGAATTTTTTGTTAAGCCGTTAAGCAGTAGTTCCTTTCTCGATGATTCTGATGATCGCCTCACTTTCCACTGATGACTGACACTAACTTGACTTTTCTCAAAATAACAAGCAAAATGGTGTTGTTATGCAACTATTAAAGCTACTGGCCCTGATAAAATTTGTGTAGTTGTACTACAAATGTGCTCCCTATAATTCATCGATTCTCTGCAGATTGTTTGAGAAGTGTTTCGCTGAATCCTGTTTTCCCTCTTGTTGGAAGTTGGCATCTGTTGTCCCAGCATTAAAAAATTCTGGAGACTGATCTGATTTTATTAATTATCGTACTATCAGTCTCCTTTCAATCATAAGCAAGATCTTTGAATCATTGATTAACTCATGCGTTATTTGTCACTTAGAGTTACTCAATCTGTTTTTTGAGCTGTCAGTATTCGTTCTGGTAGGCTCACTGCTGATGCTCTGATAGTCTTCTGTGAACGTGTCTATCAATATCTTGATGCTTACGATGAAACCAGGGCAATTGCACTCTTCGTCTTTAACGAATTTGACAAGGTATGAAATGTTGGACTTCTCCATAAGATGAAGTGTTTTGATTTTTTTTCTTTTGAATATTATCTCTTATCCTTTAAGTTAAATGTCAACCAATTTTTTTCTCAATCTGTGTTAGATCTGTGTTTATCTCTTCTGTTAGCTTTCTGCCTTGCAGTGGCTTTTTGCCTTGCAGAAAGTGACTGATTTTTTAAAAAAAACTGCTAATAAAATCAAGCTATGTTGGAATTTTAAAGATTTTTTTTGGTCTTTGTCTGACAGAAATGTCTATGGGAATACTAAAACTGGTCCCAACTACTTGATACCTTGTCAGTGTTCTTAACTACCAATCAAGTATATATTATATACTTATGTCATTTTTCGTAGCTTACATATTTTGGAAATTAGAAACCTAAGTTACATTGCCAAAAATTCAAAAGCATTTAAATGATTGTAAAACACGTTTGCATTTTGAAACATGTATGTTAGAAACATATCTGATAAAATATATGCACTCATGTATAAAACGAAAATCATAAATAATGTATCATGGCATTTTTTAGAAGGCTATTTGCGAAAAAAATTCACTTGTTTTTAAAGATACACTTTTATTATTTTGTGCTTTTGGGACAGACTAATAGTTCAAAAATTGGTGGCATCTACACCACCTTTCTATATACTACTTATAATTCTCAACAAAAAGAAGAGGCTTTCTTATAGTAATAATAGTTTTTGCACATTAACACTGGACTTATCAAGAATAAGCGGCATTAGTAAAAAGTCATGTTTATACTACCAGTTAACTGCAAGAACCATTTGTTGCTACAAGAAAAAAAAGTTATTTACCAGTTTCTAATTTTTCAAAAAAGATTTTGCTGAAGTATTGCTGCATACAATAATCAGATATAGTACTTTATGTCGTGTACATGTCGTGTACATGACAAGTCATACTATTATATATGTATGCATATATAAA
>JAUZNK010003531.1:0-10874 GCA_035046665.1 Euphysa ruthae | reverse complement strand
CTGTAGTTTTTTGGTTCTATCTTGCTCCCTTTTTTAAATAACGGAGCAATTTTAGCTAGTTTGCAATCATCTGGAAACGTGGTAGTCCTGATAGAAAGATTTATTATTTGTGTGATGGTCTCAAAATAGAAGCACATCTGCCCTTAAAGAACATAGATGATATTTCATCAAACCCTGATGATTTATTTAATTCTAAATCATGTCTTTAACTACATCCTCAGTAACCCTTGAGAATTCAAATTCCTTCGAAGAGTTTCATTTGTCCATAAAAATTTAGGGTTGTTTCACTATTATAAGGTTTGAAAAATTTGAAATAATATTAGGAATCAACAGTCTTTTTTTTTTTAATGGATTTTTTAGAGAATTTTTTTTCTCTTCAATGTCGGTTTTTTTACGGGAAGTTTTTTGTACTTTTCTTGAAATAAGCTCAAAAAATTAAAAAAAAAAAAAAAAAAAGAAAGTCAAATCATTTTCTTTCCTCATCTGCTGCAGGTTAAACTTTCCAAAATTTTGGCTACTGACAGTAGTTGATAAGCTTCTTCATCTAATTATCCATCCAAGTTTACTTTTAACTGGCCAAGCATGTTTTCTCTTTTTAGAGAGTATTTGATGATCAGTACGCATATTTCACCCGCTGTTCCTATGACTTCGTTCAGAATCTTGACATTCTGGTATGTACTATTTATTGAAAGGCAAGAATATGCATGAAAGTGGGTCGGCAAAGATTTTCGTTTGTTATTGAGTATTTTTTGTTTTTCGTTTTTTCTTTCCGTTTTCAAATTGAAAAAAAAGTGAGCGTCTTCGAAAACAAAAAGGTGATGAGTATTGCCTTGCAATACAGAAGTGGTTTGTATTCCGTGAATCCATGATTGAATCAATTGCTCTACCACTTAATAACCTACATATAGTTGAAGTTCAAAAAAACTGTCACTATCTTCGTTTGATCGTCGAAACTTTCCTAGCTCAGCAAAATATGGCACAGAGAGGGCAACGTGAAGTTTTGGAAAGTTTTTCGGATGATCAAAGCCGAGGTAACTTTTTGTAGCTGTTGGATCTTAGGTGCAAGGACATTTAAACTTGAGCGACATAATCAGTTAACAAATTAAACAATTTCCTGGACGTCATAGCTGATTTTGTTCTGGAGAGCATTGCAAGGGAAATTGGAGATAATATTTTTTCAATATTAATTGTTATTCCATAATAATGGATGAAACCACTGATGTTATTAAATCTGAGCAAGGTTTCTTTTGCATGAGTTTTGTTTACGGGGTATCAAGAAAGGTGGATTTTATGACACAAAACACAAAACGCACGGTTGTAAATTCTTTTTGAGCAGTTGAAATGAAAGCTGTTACGGCTCTAAATCTGGATATGAAAAACATTGTTGGAAAAAGTTTTAATGGAGCCTCCAACATAAGCGGGTTAGCTACGTTGACAAGAGAAAGGTCACCCTTATTAGCTTACTTTCATTACTATGGACATCTTTTGAACTTTGCTCTCAATGATTCGGTATCGTCAGTCCAGTGCTTGAAGAATACTCGAGGGACTGTGCACAGTTTTTATAATTTCTTTGGAGGAAGTGCCAATCGTGTAGCCTCATTTCACTGTTAACACAACATTTTGTGTTGTACAGTTCCATCTGAAATTAGACTTTATTGTTAATTTTTTTTCGATATTTGGCATACAATTATACCTTAACTTTATCGTGCTTTTGTTTAATTTCTCATCATTAATGCTTTGTAAATTATTTTAGGAACTGTTTACCTAGATTAGATAAAACAGTTAAAAAAAAATAAAGATGGAACAAACTATTATTTTTCTTAGCTTATTTTTTTGTCATATCCATTCATTAAATTATTCAAAATCGGAATTTTCCAGCGCTTTTTATTTATTGGGATATCTTCTTTGAATATCTTTTTGTCAGCCGAAATGTCATTTAAAAAAATAACGTGCCACTATATTCAAGGAATCTGCATTTTTAGCTTTCTTTTTATATGAAAAGAGGATACACTTGGTTTTTCTTTTCTAAAGTGCACACTTATTTTGTTATCGACTAACCGCTCACAAAGATTGGAGAAATTACTGTTCAGAATTTTTTAAATAATACCATTACATACAAAATTTCACAGTGTACTTCTGTAGAGTGTTAATAATTCCAAACCGTTTTTTTTTAACACAAAAGAAAACAACAAAAGATTTTGATTTATTAATTCTGTTATTTGAATTGGAAGTAGGTACCTACAGTAGGTTAACAAAATGGGTGGAAATGAAGCTGGAAGTAAAAAAAAAGTGTGGTGTGATGGTTGTTATGATATGGTTCACTTTGGGCAAGCTAATCAGATAAGACAAGAAAAGGCGATGGGCGATTATTTAATTGTTGGTGTTCACTCAGATGAAGAAGTTAAAAAACACAAAGGACCACCAGTTTTTACTGAAGAAGAGAGGTAATGACTTTTTTGCATGGAATATATATGTATATACTGAATAATTATTATGTGCTATTATGGTTCTAATCGCCTATTGTTTTCAAAGTTTTAGCTTAGCACCTCACCCTACCATTAGCATTGGTTATTATATTTAACATACAATTACTATATTCAATTTACATTTTATAAGAGTAACTGATAAATTACAACAGTTTTCCTCTACTGCAAATGCTTTGATTTAACTACTCTCTTTAAACTATAACTTTCAACTAATATAGCTCATACTTTTAGGCTGGTAACTGTGTTTTGTTTAATTTTTGTAGTTGTAGATATTTTTTTGCTGCTCGTAGTATTTGCAAATATGTATATATTTTTTGTTGATATTTTGCTCCCGCTTCATGCACAGCCATTTCAAACCAGTACACACAATGGAAGTGAAGTATTTTTTTTGCTGACAGCTATGCTACTACAGAATTAAAGGCAGATCATTTGATTGGATTAAAAGGTATTTTAAACCTAGAGCACAATTTTTTAATAATAAAAACTCAGAATTAAGAAAGGTTTTGTGTTGTGTTCCACAATGTTTGATTCTGGGTCCACCACTTTTTAAAATCTGTATCAACGATATGTAAGAAGCTTCCAACACCAAACCATTGATTATTTTTGCTGACGACACAAACTTCTTTTCATAGAAATAACAATGTCAAGACCCTTTTTAATATGATGAACCAAACATGAATTAGAAAAAGTTAATGTGTGGTTCAAAGCAAACAAACTTTCCTTAAATACAGATAAAACCAAAGTTAACACTTTCCTACAAGGTCTCTCAAACCAATAACCTTCCCTTAAAATTACCAAATTTACCTATGAGCAACAAAACTATCAAATGGAAAAATTTCTAGAAGTTCCTAGGTGTTTTAATTGATGTGAATTATCTTGGAAAAACCGTATCACAACAGCAGAATCTAAACTCACATGTGCTATTGGTCTGCTATACAAATCAAGACCTGATCTAAACAGGTCTAAACCTGCAATCTCTTGTATTTCAGTTTTATACACAGCCACCTTTCATATACTAATATTGTTTGGGGTTACTGTAACCACAGAACCAACTCCCGTCAAGTTTTGATAACTTTTATCAACTCAATAGTTCCAGCATGATCTAATCATAAAAAAACATTTCTTCAACCAAAAAACTCTTGTAAATAAGTAAAACATTTGAAGTTGTGAATTAAAAGGTGTAAAAAGACTTAATATCTTTTACATGTTTATATTGTACTATAAATTATTTTTAGCATTAAATGAAATTTTTTTATTTGCTTATCTTTTAATCACTTAGTAATTACTTCAATTTTCCATCTTTTTAAAATCTTGAAATATAATCAAGAAAACAGGGACGCATCCAGGAATTTTTTGTGGACATCCTCTCTACTCATGTTCACCTGTTCACTTAGTTCAGCAGTTCATGAAGGCCCCAAAATGGTGGAGTCTTAAGGGAAAAATTTTAAAACTGACCTTTCTAGATCGGCTTAAAACGTTCTTCCAGCATTTTTACAGAATCTCCATATACCCATTTGTTAATATCAAAACCAGGAAGGATGTCTTTAGATATTTTAGAAGTTGCAGCAGAGTAAAGATCATCCTTTTCAGAATCTGAAACGCCATAAAAATCTGATACTGCTTCCTCTCCATCACTATAAAACTGACAAAGGACATCCTCTTCCCACTTCAGACTAACATCGCTGTCCACTTGTCTTTTTGCAAGGTTATTTCACCTTCATTTTTATTTAATTCGCTTGAAAATAAAGTTGAAGGCATTTTTTTTACCAATGTTTTGAAATTTTCTGAGCAGACAAACCAGTTATTTAATGTAATTTTGATAAAATTGGTCTCCAGTATATTAGAAGTCGTTTACCAGTCGAAAATCGCCTTTAAACTCAAAGGATGCAAAGGTCATGCAATGGGGTATTTTTATTAAAACAGAATCCTGGTCGTCTCCGGGGAAGGGACACAAATTTATTTGTATATTTCTTTTATTTGGCTTTTTATTATTTTAGGCACATTTATTCGGGCGCCATAGCAGTTCACCATTATGAAATCATACCTGGATGCGTCCCTGGAAAAAGATGTAAATAGAAATTAGTTAAACCTAAGTAAACCACAATAACATATATATTATCAGCTCATTAGCTACAGCTGAAATAACTAAGAGAAAAGAAAATTTCGGTAATTAATTAAAGGCATATTTTATGAAATGCTTACTAACTTCATTAAACTGATGAGCTAAATTTTAAAAAAATTAAGAGTCTCTATACCTTAATGATAACTTTTTCATAATTCAAAGAAGAAATGGGCAGTAATCTTAAATTTAAGGATAGGTGATAGAAAAACGACAATAGTGACAACAAAACCTTAAGAAAACCTGCAAAGGAGAGGCAAATATTTTCAAAATATCAAAAAATTTTGAGAAGTATCGATCATGTTGCATTATTTATTTGGAGAAACACTTCTCAAGTTTGATAAACTGAAAATTCATTATGGCAATTTCTTCAAGACCTTTGCTAGAATTCGATCAGATTTCTCTTACAAAATTGGTCTAAGGTTTATAAATGATAATAATAATAGTTTTCGGTGGTATAGGCGCTATGGTCTCCTTGCAGTTGACATGGTTTACCCCCATTGCCAGCATGTAAATGACGGTACTTAAAGGAGGTGAAATGATTTAAGAAAAACATGAAAATCTAAAAAAGTAGAATTTTTAACGCTCCTTCCTTCAAATTTGGAAGATAATTGGCTTAACTTATTTGAAGTTGGAGCACAGAGAGAAGTTTAGAAAAGTCCATTGAAAATGCATATTATGAACTCCAGGCCAGCTGTGACAAAGCAGTTGCTGACTTGAATCAGTTTTACAGGGATACATTGACAAAGCAAGTATAATTGTGAAAGGAATAATTCAATGTTGTATTTAGACCATTTTCCATAGAATATATTGAAATATAAACCATAAATATAAACGTTCTTGCTATAACCTTTTTCTGAATGTTCCTTCAATAGTTTATGAGATTTAAAATTCAAATGGAATTCTCTCTGTTGTTGGCATGTTACTATTAGAATAATCTTTTTCAAATATTTTTTCCCACAATTAACAAGAAAATCAAGGGTTATTCTGTGTGATGTAGTTAAGTTTGATGCCAAATTTGACTTTCTTAATCTTATTTTTTGCTTGAAATACAGATGCATGCCAGGATGATATATACTGTAGCGTTTTTGCCATAGAGGATAAAGGAAGGGCCTGAATTTATAAAATCGATCACAGTTTGTGTTATTAACATTCATGTGGAATTGGGTACATTTCATTATAAGGGACAACACATGTGTAGAAATCAGTTCATAAGTTGATCAATATGACAGTATGGTTGGTTTCTTAATGAACATCAAAAAAAAAGTCTAAAAAACTTTTGCAATCTTGTCTTATCGAATAGTTCCACTCTGCTAGATAGGTGATTTCTGAATAATTTGCTATAAAATGATTGGATAAATGAGTTTTAGTTACAATCAAATCCATCACGCTGCTGTTTATATATAGGTTTATATAATCCAAAATCTTTGCATTCTGTTTATCAAATCTTAGAAGTTACTTCATTAAAATTGTTTTAACTCGAGTAATGAATCTTTTTCACTTCTTCACATGTTCACCAATCATTTCTATCATTTTGTGGCACAAGAATGCCTCGAAGAGCATGATCGCCTTTTGTAGCTGGGGCACATCAGACACATGACGCATTGCAGCCTTTTTGTATTTGATTTAATTTTTAACCTCCTCATTGTTTTGTGCATACATCTTTAGAGAACTTATCTGTTTTGACTTTTTTCAGTTATTATGTCATTTTCACTCTCAGGTGGGGTTAAATTATTATTTCTTGATCTACTATCTAAAAAAATCATTATCAATATATAGCTAATGAAGACTCAAAGTATGGGTCATTTTCAGGGTCATCAGAAGAGTTTTAAGGCTCACATATTTCACATTCATTATCACCCGTATTAGTGCTCAAAACTATCCTTATTATTTCATCAGTATCACACGGATGCCATCCTTTATGCTTTCTCAATCTTAAAAATGTGGATGTGGCTGATTCGATCAAAATATCAACCATTAGTTTTTAATACAAAGTTCAGAAAACCTTTTTTCAGCTTTCAGCCAATAAAAGATCAGGTGCCATCATATTTTGTGATGAAATCGACTTCATGTTGTTCGTTCATGTCATTTATTTTAATTTTTTTTATTCTTTAATATAATCTATATATGTCTGAGTACTTGGGGATCACTTTAATGGTTTCTTAATCTTTATTTAATATATTGTTTTTGATTTTCTAACATCAGCCTCTCAATTTCATCAGTGACTCGCAAATAATATTCAACCAGAGAATTTTTGTGTAGATCAAAAATAACATAGGTCAAAGTGATATCTTTTAGGAACCGTAACATTTTTGGCCAGTATTTCGTTTCATAAAAAATTTTAATTATTTTCTTTGTTCTAAGGCCGATCTTTTTTTTAGGTACAAAATGGTTCGAGGTATCAAATGGGTAGATGAAGTGGCAGTGGATGCACCTTATGTAACTAGCCTTGAAACACTTGATAAATATGATTGTGAATTTTGTGTTCATGGCGATGACATTACTTGCACAGCTGATGGCCAAGATACTTATCATATTGTGAAATCAAACGGAAGGTGAGTTCACTTTTGTCCAGCCATACATTTTTTAAACATGCAACTGTTTTAAGCTGTCGAATTATTACGAATATTTATGCAAAATAGTTTCTTCATTGAATTTCGGTTCTCAATTTCCTGTTTTAATTAGTGTCTTCATTTAAATCACACATTTGCTTCATGGAAGAATCTGTTTACAAATTTTACATATATGTTAACTGGAATTTGGTTCCATGAATCATGATTTGACAAAATTTGTGTATAGACTGTTTTTTACACTATCAAAAGGTGTAGTATTGGTATTATTATGTTTTACATTTTTGTTACAGTGGCTTGGGGCTATATCCCAGATTCAAGATTAAATCTATTTACTTGTGGAATGTTTTCTTAAGTAGCTGAAAGTGTTAAGTTGTAAGGATTTGGGTACTTAAGCATTTCTGGCAAGTAGTGCTAATATTTTACTCGCCTGTTATGGGTTTCAATCAACCTTTTTAATCATTAAATCTTTGTTTTTGCTTGAAATTACTTACTTGCTTTAAAAAAAAAAAAAAAAAAAAAAAAAATGTATTTAATATACTTGTAATCTGCATGTAAGGTTAAGCCCAATCATTCTACTTTCAGTCCTAAGTATTGTCTTTGAATCTTTGATTAACTGATATGTTTGTTACTCGTCACTTAATCTTTTACCTGATCATCAGTTTGGTTTTCTTCCTGGTAGGTCCATTGCTGCTGCTCTGAATATCATCTGTGAACATGTCTCTATAAATCTCTTGATGCTTGTGGTGAATCCAAGGCGATTGTACTTGACATCTCCAAGGGCTTCAACAAAGTATGCCATGCTGGACTTCTCCATAAGATGAAGTCATATGATATCTCTGAAGTTTTGAATGCCATTAAGCCTTTTTTGTCTGGAAGAGAAATCAAGTTGATCTTTGTTGGTCACTCTGAACTGTTACTCTGTAAATTCTGATGTCCGTCAAGGTTATCTTCTGAGACCTACCCTTTTTCTGATTTTAATTAATGATTTGCCTGATAGCATTTTTTATAAACTTGCTATATATGTTGATGATACTATTTTTTATTCATCCTTAGAACAGACAAACAATGCTTTTGATAAGTTTAAAATAGAAGCTGATTTGGAAGATCATCTTTGTTCTTGCCCATTGCAGAAATGTTTCTTCATTGTCACTGTTCTATATCTATTTCCGTGAACACTGCTCTGATGATTTGAGAGAGACACTTTCACTTAAAACTTTCTCAAGGACCACAACGCGTTCATCTACTGCTCATCCTTTACTGGTGCATATCCTAAAATTTTACAAAAATTTTTTTCATCAAGTTTCTTCCCAAGTGCTTCTCGCTTCTGGAAATTTTTGCCTCCTGAGTGTTTTTCTTCAGATAGTAATCTACAATCCTTTAAATTTAATGTCAACCAATATCAATTTAATATTGTGTAAGACTTGCTTTACTTTATCTCTTCTGTTAGGTTTTGCCTAGCAGTGGCTTTTAGCCTTACAGAAAGACACTGATTGAAGAAAAAATTTTTTATAACAGCATTTTTATCATTTGAATTATATAAAGTGCCTTACTAATAACACTTTATAAATTTAGTTGAACAAGTTGTTACATAGATTTGTAAAAATTTTTGTCAAATATATCTGCTTAAAATAAAATGTTGAGCCGCTAACATATTTGTATTAGCAAAGTAGCATTAGCATTTTATTAGTTTGCGTAGTAAATAAAAACATTTAACATTTAAAATAACAACAGTGTGTGGATGATTTATTTTTTTACTTGTCTTTAGCTTGGTTCAATTACCAGTGTTATATTCTGGCAATCTACTGTTTTTATCAAGAACACATTGTATCAAACATAGACGTATTGGAAAAGTATTTAGTCCTATATAGTGTTTTAGCTTTGGTTACAAGCCAGAAATGTTGATAAAGATATTATTCGTAATACTTGGGCAAATATTCCAAAAATGTTATTTTCAAAATATGTATTTTTGTTGGCATTTCTGACTCTGATACAAAGGATTTTGCGAGATATCTGACCATGGAGTTAAATTCACATAAAGATATTGTCCAAGGAAATTTCTCCAAATTTCATAACTTACTGTTTTAACTTGAGTTTGGCTTTAAATGGGCACATAAAAATTTTTCGTTTGATTTTTTTTTTAAGTGACGATATGTTTCTAAATATTTAATATTTGAAGCTAAAAGATATTTTCCACGAAATGGCCTATATGGTGAAATTTTAAAACAAAATGATCCAGTTGTCAAAACTAAAGGTGATAAAAATAATGTTAGTTTGAAACAATGTTAGTTTGCCTTCATATGTTATCCTTACTATATTAGTGGAGGCTCAAAGGAGTGAAGATTGTATTGAAGAAAAAACTAACTGTTATCATTTATCTTATTTTTGAATGAATTAAATTTTATAAGTTGAATAATTCAAAATTTAAATACAATGCAGCTGAAAAAGATTAATGATATGAAATATATTAATGACCATACAGGATGCAACAAATAATATTTGATTTCAGTACTATAGAGTATTTGAATTTGCATTTTTTGTAAGTTTGTATTTCATTTCAATCAACAATATGTGTGCTCATATAAATATTTTATTCAAGTTGATATATTTGGAGATATGATCTTAGAAATATCAAGTTCTTCTTGAGGTTAATATTTTCTGTCTGGAACGTCCTATCATTTGTGGAAGGAATTACAATTCCACAAGGTTGAGTGATAGCAATGAATCCCAACACCACCAACATGATGTTGGTTTATCTTTCACATTTTTCAAGGCATATAATCCCAACAAGTCGGTAGAATTAACTAATGATATCTATAAATCCTAAACACCAACTACACATATAGGTTGTTTATCTTATCCTAAACACCAACTACACATATAGGTTGTTTATCTTATCCTAAACACCAACTACACATATAGGTTGTTTATCTTTCTGTTAATATAGGTTAATAATTTCATGAGAAGAAAATTATGCATCCTCAGCTCAAATATATATGAGATATTTTCTATAGTAAAATTTTCTTGTTCTTCTTAAATACTGCAATTTGAAGAATAGAAATTTTTAGTATATACATTTATGAATTAAAACATTCTAATGATACATTACACAAATTAAAAAATAAACAAATGGTATTCATTTTGAATGTCTATTCATACCAGTTTGCATTTTGTTTATTGGGTTGTTTATCTTGATGTTAGTAAAGCTTGTGTCAACCTAATTAGGGACATTCAACTCTTGTATTATATCAATCAATTTGAAAGATACCTCATCATAATTTTTCATGATAGCATGGGTTGGATGGGGTATCATTAATGGCAGACTGCTAACCTGATCTAGACTGATAGGTCTAAATTTAAATTTCTTTGCATAGTTCTGTCCTTTTTGTCTCTTGCCATTGTCTAAAGGGTGATTTAAACTTTGTTTCATGCGCCACTAAAAATCATCTTGTGTAAATCAAATTTCTACAATCATGGACAAAATATTATGACACTTATACGCAATTAGGACACTTTAATAAATGACAAAATTACCACAAGCAATTAAAAATACGGATACACTGCCCTTGGCACCTCAACTTTGGGTTTACCTTTTGGTTAATAGATTAAGAACTTAGAAATTAAAAAAAATTTTTTTCTTTGCTAGAGCTATGGGATTAAAGTGACAAGTCTGTACTAATTTGGGATTGCCATAATTTT
>JAUZNK010003530.1:0-27056 GCA_035046665.1 Euphysa ruthae | reverse complement strand
GAGTTATTTCTTCAGGTTTCACTAAGAAAAAAAGATTAATTCTTAATTCTACTTTGAATGTAAGAGTAATTAAAATACCTATAAATTCATAGAGAAAAAATTATTTGAAATTTTAAATTTTAGTTTAATCTTAGCTTAAATTGTTTTTAGAAAAATAAACAAAAAGAGCTATGATTTCCAGTGTTATTGTACCAAAGGTGAGTATAAATAGTGTTGTGTGTTTGAAAGTGTTTGAACATCCCTCTCAAGCAAGGTAAAAAATTTCTAAACTAAAATTTTTTTTAAAGATAGTTATAAAATGAATATTTGACAAGACTCATTCTGAAAGGAATGAGGTGAAAGAAGCAGGGTTATCAAATTCATATGTACTCCTCCAGTTACAAAAAATAGATGGAAAAAACTTTCTTCCTTCTAAAAAAGCAATTTGAGTGTAAAATTCTAGTTCTTGGATAGTCAGACTTTGATTGAATATGTTAAATAGTTATAATTTATGATAATGATTTATAATAATTAAAAATTTTAATTTATAATTTTCACTTTAAATAATATTATATTCTTTTATTTATTTTTATATTTATTTATATTTTTAGCCAAAAGATGAAGAAAGACAAAAAAATGACAAAATAAACTCAATGATTACAAAAAAAAGGTAGATATTTTTGCATTATAATTTTTCCAATCTGTGGTTGGTACAACAAATTTGAGTGTTAGTGTAAAAAATCTGATGTGCAGCCAATAAATTGTTTTCTGGAGTTGAGTTTTTACCAAATTGATCAAGTTATCAAATGGTAATTTTATTTAGTTGACTATTTTTGTGTGAAAGAGGGGAAAGAGGGAGTTAGCCTGTTTTGGGGGTGGGGGTCAATTGTTCAGGTGGGGTTGAGTGAAGAGGTTGAGGTTACTAGCTAAAGTATACTAACACCAGGTGATTTTTCACACTTAAGTGCTTTATTGCTTAAAAATGTTCTCATCTCTGGCAGTCCATGTTACAAATTCAAACTTTAACATTTTTTTCTGATTCCAAGAGCTGGGAGCACCAGAGTCACTCTCTGAAAGAACACCATGAATATACCCTTTCCAAAATGCAACTGTGGGTGCTTTTAAATTGTGATGTTAGACATGTTATTTTACTACTATTTATTGGTCTTCGGATGCAATATAATCCTTTTTCATTTTTACGCACATAGATTATTGGCTGATCAGCCAATTAATCAATCCATCATGCATTGTTATGTCTTGCTATTTCATTCTTTTGCAAATAGTTAGCTTTCTGTTAAGTTTTTAAACACTGATTAAGAATATAAGTGAATACTTATTCCAGAGGTTGTGAAAAATTACTAGAATTCTAATATATTGTGTGATACCAATTTGAAAATTGTAAATGAAATAGGTGACAACATGGCACTAACTTGTGAGATGGCCGTATTGTATAAATATGTTTCATCAAATGGCTCAGAAGGTCAGTATCCATTTTTGATCAAATAAAGTCCATTAATTTTTCAGAGCAAGAATTTTCTCAAACAATTAAGTTTTGCTATTTCTCAAGTTCTGTTCCGAGTCTTCAAAAATTTTATGTTAATAATTTATATTGAAAATTTTAGGATATCTGGTGAGCTTTTAAAGGATGTTTTATTTCACAGTCATTTCTTATGACTAAAATTTATACATAAATTATTTTATGCAATCATATAGTAATGAAATATATTACACTATATAAGGACTATTAACAAGAAAACTATAGAGTTTCAACTGAATAAATATGGCCTTGGCATTATTTTTTTAATGAAACTCTACCAATAATAGATAACTCATCAAATGAAGAAGCATTTTCTTCAAGAAGGATTTGATCACTGATGAAAACAATATTTTCAAGTGTTTACCTGCAAGATGTGATCAGTTTAATAAGGTTTTGTGTATACGTACGTATGTCAGGGGTTAAATCAGGTCCTTTTTAACAGTGATGATCGGTTTTGGATTCTTTGGATACTGTATAATTATGTTTAACATTTTTATGTTTTACTTTTATTTCGTTTTGTATACCTACATTTTAAAAATATAATTTTAATGAACAGATTTATTATAAATTTCTTGTGACTTCTTCCTTTACTTTTGTGAAAATATCATTCCTAAAAAAAGATACATCACCTTTCTTCATAAAAACATGCTCTTGTTTGTTTGTTTATTTTTTATGAAAACCTGCAATATTCTTTTTGGAACGGTTAGGGGAGAGTGTAAACAAATCTTTGTGTTTGTTGTTTTCAACAGCTGATCTATCAGAAGTTTTAAACTCTTTTTTATTCAAAATGGAACTTATGGCAACATGTGACAAGCATGCAACTGAATTAACTATGCTTGTAATACATAGTTGAATGAAAACTTGCCATATTCAAGGAACATACAAATTTATTAAATTGGCAATGAACTCACTTAAATGCAATGTTGCCAGTTTCTGCTATGATATTTGGTATTATACGATGATACGATCCTTTTATCACAAGGTGTTCTTTATATATTCATTGTAGTTGCTGAGATTAAATCTAGTATAAAAATTGAACTACTTAACACTTAAATATTTGAAAAAGTCGGTTTTTGAAATAAATTTTTGTTAGCTTTTTTGATATTTCATAGTTTAATGTTTATGTTTTAGTTTTCAAATTTTTAGTAGTGTGATTGCAATCTTTTGCGTTAATTCAATATTGATGTTTGATTAAATCCAGTAACATTTGTTTTCTTGCATTTCGGAAGCTTTTGCAATTTATTAAATTTTTTGACTTAGAGGCAGCAGAATGGTAAAAATAGTCAACATTCATGCCTAATGTATGGTCTGGTTTTTCATTAGTACCTACTGAATTTGCACACACCCATAAAATTTCTTACATGCTCAAAAGTGTTAGAGAACTTAAGGTTTTTTGATAGAGATGCCCTTGATTACTTAATCAGTCAGTTTTTCCGTATGTGTTCAATGAAGTCTCAGTTACACATTTGTCATACATTTAATTGTATGTAGTTATTTTTTCTTTTAGTTCAGAAGATATCATTGGATTATCCCACTGGGAAGATGGATATAGTGATGAGGAAGAGATTAAAAATAATATTAAAATAAAGAAAAAAAATGAGAAAGATTATGATGAAAAGCACGATGATAAATATAAAGAAAGGCGAAAAAATGAAAAACGTAAAGAACTTGATAGTGATGATAATTCTGAAAAAACACTTAAGAAGAAAAACCATGATAAAGAAGATGAAGATAACCAATGTGTCAAAAGGTGGACGAAGAAAAATCATTATAAGGAAGATAGAGATTCTTATTCAAGGGAAAGAAATTTGTATAACAATTATGATGAAGATAGAAGATCTCATCGAAGAAGCAAGAAAAAGCATAATGGTGACCTTCATAATGATGATAATGACAGCAATGACGAGCCTAGATATAAAAAATCCCGTCATTTAGAACGTGATAACAGGAGAGATGAAGACTTTGATAGCAAAAAATCTCAAGACAGAGAAAAAGATGTAAAAAAGTCAGACAACGCAGCAGAAGTGAAACTTGAAAACAAAAAGAAAACTCTTGAAGACATTTTCACAAAAGCAGGTTCTTACATTTGTTCAAGTTGTTATGGGGTATTATAATTTTTAATTTAAGATTGAAAATGAGAGGGAACGAATTAGAAGCCCAAGTGATGAAAGCAGCATGCTTGTTGTATAAAGCAGTTGAGTTAAATTAAAATAATAGCAGCAAAATGTTAAAACTGTGGACAATGACATGCATATTTCTTGAAATCTGAACTAAATGGTTACAATCTATATTTATTTTTGCTTATTTCAGACTAATAATAAGGTTATCCTGTTTTTGTAAGATTAGAATAATTTTGTGGCTAAACATAACCGAGGGAAGAGAGAAAGTTGTCGCAACAGTAAAACAAATCAAGTTCGGTTCATTGTGATGAAAAATATTTGCAAATTTTTGGGATATAGAGTAATTTATAACACATTCGTGTGTTTGTACAGAGCGTAATTTAGAAATATATTTCAATTTTTAGGAGGGGCATATATTCCTCCATCAAAACTCAGAGCTTTAAAAGAAGGAATAACTGATAAAACAAGGTATAACCTTATGATTTTAGATTTTCTGTGAAATTTCAAATTCTAATTCACTGATTTTAATCAAAAGTTTTTTTTAAGATGGTTCCTATTATTAAAGTTATTTAACAAATATTTGCTAAAAATTTGAAATTACTATAAATATTGATACCAAAATTATCAATTATTAGAAATGTATTTTTTTAAATGTTTTAGTGCCCTATTTTTAATTTATTTGTTCTATTATTAAAATTTCTATTTTATTTTTATTTTAGTGTTGCTTATCAAAGGATGGCTTGGGAAGCGTTGAAGAAAAGTATAAATGGTCTTGTCAATAAAGTAATTTATTAATAATTTATCTATTTATGGAATGGAGGAATAGAACATCTGTTGGCGAAAAATGTCACACATACTGTCTCTTTTTGTTAATTTAATAGGTAATTGTATATATGTAGCAAGGCCGTATCATGGAGGGGGGTCTATCTCAAATGAAAAAGGCAGTCGTAGAACAAATGTAGCATTTATTACCATTGTAAAATTTTTTATGACAATAAATTTGAGTGAATCGTAAAAGGTAATACAATAGCAGCTAAGTATGCAATTATCTGCCCATATTTCCACGTAGTTTCGGTGCGTTTTAAAGTATACAACTTTAACAACAATATTAAATCAAACAAGATGCCAAACACAGGTAGGAACTCGCCAGGATTTTCGAAGGCTTACACTAACTAGAAAATTCTGTGAAATCTGAAATCATACTAAATATTAGTAGGTGAAACTTCTATAGGTACAAAGATCCTAAGTTTTTTATTTTTTATTTGACATAATCACACATCCAAAAATGTTGGATCATAAGGATGGAAGGATGCAAGGAAATAACAAGTTATTATTATGGGGATGCTCTCACAAGAGTTGTTTATGGTTCAGGCATCTCACTTTTTTTCCCACTATATTAATCAAACAAAGATCAAAAATTACATAAATATATTACAAAAGTGTACAATGTTACTTTGCTAGTCAAAAACAAAGTTTTTCTCACACAATTTTCTTGGGTGTAAATGAAAAAAAATAATTTTAAAACTTCCTTATAATCAAATTTTTTGTTGTAATGGATATTCCTTATCGCCAGTAAGGCGAGTCTTTCAGTGATCATACTGGCTCTCAACCATTTTTTAACCGCCCTTTTGCGGAAAAGCTGTGAATTGTGTATCCAATTTTTGAAATGCGCTATTAAATTTAGATATTGGATTTTGTCTTTCTTTCCTTGATGGTCTTGGAAAGGGTGTTACCTGACCATGTGTCATGATGTGGAAGATCACTTTCATAAAACTTAATTCAATTTTCATCGTCTCCTTTATTTACGATGTTTGGTGTGTATCTTGTCCCACCACACAATTACTGTCACCGTTGACTTCTTTGATGGGGTCATCTCTATCGGTGGGATCGGCAACTATTTCTTTTGAACTGTCAAAAAAACATAAATTAAGGATGTGTATGAGAACAGGAATATTTTTCAGCAAATTTCAACAGAGCCACATTCAAGTAAGTACCTCTCATAAAAGCAGCTATGGGTAAAACTTGTCTCTTGTTACAAAATCTTTCTAACTATGACTGGATAGTGGCGGCTTCCTGATTGATTTAGCAAATACTTGGATAAATGAACAAAATACAATGACCTAGATATTGTGGAGAAATGTTGAAAACACTTATGAGAACATGTTATGAAGCAAAAACCTTTTGTGTTCTTTGTATGCAGGACTAACAATGTGACTTATTCAATAAATCCATTGTATTTTAATGAAAAGTAATTAATAAAGTCAATCATGCCCAACATATGAAACATTGGTACGCTCCAATGCTTTTTTACTCTTTCTTTGTTATGTGATTTTTTTTTTAAATTAAGTCAGTTGTGATTAACGTTTTCTTTCTAAATCAACAAAGGCACTTCCTGCAAAAAAAATTACTTAATGCTAATGATTGGGTAAATGATTTTATCATTTTTATTTTAATATGATTTTTTTTTAATATATCTTTTTTATTTAGTAATAACTCAATGTATATTTATTTAGGTGAATATTTCAAACATTGGCCACATTGTTGAAGAGATCCTTGAAGAGAATATAGTCAGAGGAAGGTAGTATATTTTTTGCTTAGTTCTTTCCATCTGTTAATGTGATTGTGAAAAAAAATCTAAAAAGAGACACTTACTCCAGGAATTTTAGTAGCAGGTTTGTGAATTTTCAATTTTAAAGATTTTTTTAGATATCTCATTTCATTTCTGTTCCTGGAAAACCAATTTTAGTCTTTTTTTTTTAGAGGATTGTTGGCTCAAGCTATAATTCGAGCTCAAGTAGCATCGCCGACTTTTTCAAACGTATACGCTGCATTAGTTTCCATTATAAATACCAAGGTATGTTTTAGTGTAGGTGTCATGCTTATTAAAGCAAGTTTGAGTATGAATAATAAATGTAATATGTGATGCTTATTGAGTAAATATTAATTTTTTGAGAACACATTTCGCCAACTCCAAGAGGCTCTCTGTGGAGAAAGATTTTTCTTTTGTTTAAAGCTTCTTTAATAGCTGCAAGACCTTCTTCATGTGGGATAGCTGCAAGATCTTAGGATAGAGACCTAAAACATCAATAGTACATAAAATAAAATCCTAGAGAAGGAAGAGCGCTCAATTTCGTTAGGAAATCATTAGTATCCCGTATATAAGAATTAACTTTTTTAGGTAATTTTTGGAGATGATGGTCTAAGAAAGAGGAGATATTTTCAGTGTAGTAACCAGTGTTAGAAATAACTGGACAACCAGGAACATGTAAACGGTTATTGGTTTTAGGTAGTAAATGAAAGCATTTTAATCTTGGATTATTGATAATCCATGGTTTCACTGCTAATATCTCCTCTTATCTTAACATTAGTAAGATAATACTGGATTATTTATTGACTTGATTATTTTAGTCAAGCGGGTCGACACTATCTCCAGTAATCTCTTAGTATACGTTTTTGGGCACTTAACTGGATTTCACATTCTTTGAGGTGATCCTCCCTACTCCATACAACCACCCCAGAACCCTTATCCGCCTCTTTTATAATAATCAAAGTATCATTTTTTAAATTATGTATAAATTATATACAGAGCACTGCGCTCTTCTTTAGTGAGATTAGAGTATTCAGGCATAATATCAATAACTGAAGTTTCATGTTCAAGACGACTTAGGTAGATTTCAGTTGAAGCATCTAATCCTTTTGGGTTAAATGACGATTTTGGCCAAAATTTATAAAAAGTATAAGAATTTTTGAAAAAAAGTCATCTACCGAAAATTTCTAATTCTTCCTTAATTTTGGCTTTATCAACATATGTTGGAGTGGGTACAAATCTGAGACCCTTAGATAGAAGAGAAACTTCGGTTTCTGATAAATTTTTATAATTATTATTTTTATAATGAGTTACTTTAATATTTTTAAAATTTTATATGTGATTATCTGGTAGAGATAATGGTTTTCTGGCCAAGCGGTTAAGACTCTGACACTAATATGTGTGAGTTTGATAATATATAAAAAGCAAAGCAATTATATTCAAATTTTTTTGGTTTTAAAGTAGGTCATGAATAATTAAGGATTTAGGTTAAATTGAAGTAAACTCGTAGTTGCTAAGAAACAAAGTAAATTGTAGACAAAATAAGTGCTTATATATTTTATGTATGAATATTATATTGTGATTAAACAATTATTGCTAACAATTTATTCTTGTTGGTTTGAAATATTTAAGTTGAATGCGTAAATGATTGCAGGTGGGCTTAGGCAATCACCTGCATTCATTCACTCTCATGGCAAGGCCTGATATCTCAAGGTACTTGTTTCGGCAATCAAATTGATCACAAAAAATTTAACTGTTTAAACCTAGAATAAGAGTGCATAAATTTATTCCTAAATTATTTTTTAACTTGTGTAATTAATACTGGTGTAACGAAATATTTTTATTTAAATTTTGTTTTTTTATAGTTTCCTAAGATTGGAGAGCTTTTACTGAGACGATTAATTATTCAATTCAGACGTTCTTTCAAACGAAATGATAAGGTATACATTTAAAAATAATCGGGCAAAAAAGACAAATGTAATTTTCTCTAATAGTTGGTTAATTTCAATTTAGGTACTTAATAATTTAGGGCCAATCTAATAAATACAATTTTCAATGTCCCTAAATAATGGTACAATAGTGTTTACCAAAAAGTTCTTGATTTTTTTGACATTATTGTTTATCATTAGATTTTATAATTTATTTTATTTTTTTTTTAATTTTTAGATCTAGCTTAGATAGTTTTATATATTAGCTTACATCTTTTCATATTCAGCCTGTATGGTTTTGAATTTAGCTTTCACAATATTTTTTAGCCTGTGTGCATCAACTCTGCAAAGTTTATAGCCCATTTAGTCAACCAACAAGTGGTAAGTTTGTACATATAGAGTTTTTAAATAATTTGAAAACTTCGGTAAATTTACTTGTACTTTTTTTTTTTTTCGCGATTCACTTCTTCGGCAATCGGCATTTGCCGACGAGATTGCCGGTATAGTTATTAATAGCATCGGCAATAAAACTGCACAGGCAGTTTCATAAAAAATTTAAAAAGAAAAAATTATAAAATAATTCGACATAATTTAAGCTGTCCTGAAATCCTGAAATAATTCTATTTATAAAAAGCAAAACTACTAACCGAAAATTACTTTATACTGAAAAAAATTCTTTAGCTGCTTATTTTAAACATGTATCTGATTGATGTCACATAAAAGATTTATTATTTTTCCTAATTTTAATAGTTTTAATACTATAATTTTTTATTTGTTGACTATAAATAAGTTTTTATAAACTTGCATATTTTGTCATTTACTGCACTGTAGGGGTAGGATAAAATTGTGTTTGTTTTACTTAAAGAATAGCTTTTAGATTGATGAAAAATCAAACCATGTTTTTTTTCTTTAGTAAAAAATAAGTAAATACATCCTTATATATGCCCCTCTTCTCTGTTTATTTATACTTGTGTCTTAACAACGTAACTCGTGAACTCACATAAACATTAGTATAAAATTGAAGAGGATGATAAATTTGATAAAATAATCACATTTAAGCCTATTAAATAATTATTATAGCACCTTAACCGTTTTTTCTTTGAAGTATAAATATAGGCAGAAAATGATGAAACAGTTTGCGTATATCTATACCATTACATACATTTAATGTGTAATCAAGGCTACCAAAATCTGTAGATATTTTATTAAGAGCTTGAGTTAAAGAAGTTGATATTTGATGTATTCATGCAAAACAACCTTCATAAAAATACCTAATTTTACAAAAGACACTGATAAACTACAAATAAAGTGTGTGGATATTACATCAATAAATAAATTGATAATCGGGTCATTTTAGTAGGAACAAAGGCAAGGAAAAAATTTACTAAAATAGATGTTATTGTTTGCTTATGATAAATTTTGTATATTGTGTTGGTTTAGGTGAATTCCAGTTAAGAATGAAGTAAAAAAATGTCTGTTATTGAGAGGAAGAAGAGTGCCGAAATTCAAAAATCAGTGTTTTTCGGCCAATAAAAATAAAAGTCTTTTGCACATAAGGGTGACATAAAATTTATCAATGCCAATGCATTTCAATCAAAAGTAGATAAAAAAATTACCTAATGCCGACTTTTAAGGATGGAAGATGCTTAGCATATACAAATAAAAATTGTTTTAATACATTAAAGGAGAAACAAAGTGCTCGATATTTTGAGCCGTGTCAAAGCTTTGACTACCGTGTGAAGCGTACGAGTGCAATCGAATTTCTCTCTCGGAGAAGAAATAAATATTATGCAATGGTAGAATTTAGACTAGGCTGTTTGTTTGATAGAAACAAGCATAAGTAATTTTCTTTCTCTTTAATTTATTCATTCATTATAAACAACTACAGCTTAATTTATAGACATTTAAAGAGTTAAGGGAAAAAAAAAGCTGTTGACGTAAAACTGTTTTTATCAAGGTGATGTGCATTTGCCTCGGCAAAAGATTGCGTTAACTTTATTCCTTTTAGCCTTGTACAGGAATAAATCATCTTTGGTTTTCCATTGTTTTCACAATAGTTTATCACAATTTTTATGCATGACCAATTTGATTTCTGGCATGAGCCAAAGGCTTGTTTTGCCACTGACCTTTTTTCACCTACTGTATCATGAAAACATGATCCAGTAGCTGATTCCCAAATATAAATATAGAATCATAAATGTTAAATAATGAATATCCCAGTCTTATCGTAATACAAAAACTATAAAATTCTTAAACAATTAAGGACTGAGAGGAATCTTAAAAATTCACCCAATGTCTATTCACTTCCAATCATCGACAGCTTTTTTGAACTCCTAGTCCTATGAAATCACCCATGTCTGTCTCAGTAACCATAAATTTTGCGTAAAGGTGTCAGGTCATAAATATTGAAAAATTCCTATTCTTGTTTTTTTTTTGTTTTTTTTTTTTTTGACACTGGACTCAGATATGGTCATTTCAGGCATAAAATCAGCATTTTCAACAAGTTCTCTCGAAATCCATTTATTCACTTTTAAAATTTTGCATGATGTTATGACCGTAGAAAAAATATTTTGATCCATATGATCCATTAATCACCTGCTGAAAATTCTTTTTTTTTGAGAAATTATTAATTTTTTACTTAGTTTGGCAAGTTTTCCATTTATAGCATTTTATTACACTGAAATCCTAGGTCCAAAATAATGGTGTGAAAATAAATTTAGCTTTTTTCCTGAAGGTATTTTGGCATTTGAGCCATGTTTAAACTGTTATCTGGCTCAAAACAGGTCAAAATTCCAAAAGCGGCAAAATTATGTATGAGAAAATGATTTTGGTGTGTCGATGGTTTTGAAAACTTTATTAAAGTGCAAAATTTTTAGATTTGGTTAAATTTCATTTTTTCCAGCTCATGATTTTAAATGTTATTCACATTTATTTGGGAGTTTAAGTGCTTTTTTTAAACTTTGATATATTTTTTTTTTTTTTACATAAAATTTCCTATTTTTCCATATGGAGTTCAAATATGCCTAAATATGTTAAAGCATGGAAAAGGTCTTATGACTCACTTAGTCACCAACCAAAAATTGACTCAATCTATATTTATATAAATATTTTATGTTTATTAATTTATTAATTGTTATGTATTTTTAGTAATTATGAAATGTCTGCCAATGTTCTTTGCCAAAATATGTTAAATTTTATTTGAAAAAGAATCCCATATTATTTTAAATAATTTTTCTTGGTTAGCCATTGAATATTTTTGCTCAAAAATTTGTTCCCTTTCCAAAAAAAAAAAACAAGAAATTTTTTTTCAAAAAGATATATTAAAAGTTTATAATAATAAAAGACTTTTTTGGTTGTATAAATCAAAAATGGTTGGGATTTGTATGAACTGAATCCAAAAATTTGCTGGTAAATCATATTTTTTTTCTTTTAGAATTTCGCGTATTGTTAGGAAAATCAATGCTTGCATGTCGGTGGTTTTAAAAACAGGAGTTTTTTTTACTAATGGTTGTAAATTCTTTAGTCACTGCAATGTTTTTATATAAAGTAAATTGATTTTTTTAGGCTCACGAATTACTTTCTCTTGAGATTTTGACACTGCTCTTACAAAATCCTACTGCTGACAGTTGTGAAGTTGCAGTAAGTTTTTTAAAATTTATTGTATTTGTTTTGGAAATTATTGGCTTATGCTTAATTATATTTAGTTTTTAGCGTCATGGTTTCCTGTATCTTGAATTGGCTTAGGCTTGAAAGAAAATTTAAAATATCGTGTTTTTGATATTTTTTGTTACTATGGTAACAAATACAGATGCTATAAAAAATTGTTTGGAAAAATTTTGAAGCAGACCTTTAAAAAAAACTGCAAGTGATTTATTTTATTTTTGAGAAAATTTTACTAGCAGTCCTGAACGCCTATGCCCTTTTAAAATTGAAATAAATTTGGGGTAACAATAAAGGGCATATCTCTAAACCTCTGCTGAAACCTCTGATGTGGAAAAGAGCTCGTTTAAGGGTATTGTTAACAAAACTGTTAATCCAGTTGATATTGCTAGATACCATCCACAAACGGAACTATTTCACTTCTTTAAATATGGTAGCCAAAAAGGAGTTTTTTTCTGCTTTTTTAGTAGATACTAAAATAAAAAAAAATCTTTCTGGGTTACTTACAAGTGTTTTTTTTTCTAGCAATAATTATAAACCTTCTATTTCTCTCTTGAATAAAAGTTGTGTAATTTGTGGTAACATATCTGTTGCTAATGTATTTAGTATATTTTTTGGAGTATTACGTGTAGCATAAGAATGTTTTATTAGGGTAATAGCAGTGAGACTTAATTTATATTATAACCATATGTCTAGATGATTTATGGTTGCCTGACCGAGCGGATAATGCGTTGGTCCCCTGATCCTAGAGCTGTCAGTTATGATTTTTTTACTTGTCAGCTCTTCTGTAATAAATTGCTTCAAAAATCTGTCTGTTGGCCCTACGTTAAAAATACAAATATGCTGGAAATGTGTTGTTTGATTTTGATTTAGAGATATTTCTGAATATAAGTTATACCATGGTATTTTTGCTATCCGAGCTAAATTTACTAAAACTAAATAAAAATTATTTTATTTATCATGTGATACCTGTATAATTTTATAAAACTATTTTAGATTTAAAAAAGGGTGGGGCAGTATCTTTCATCGTTTTTAAAATCAACTGATTTTTTTGACACCTCTATCAGATTGTATCAATACCTCTTTAAAAACTGGAGTCTTTCCAGTTTCAAAAAAGGTTATGCGTTTGATGAAGTAAACTACCATCCAATAAGTATATTACAAAGTCTATCAAAATTATATGAAAAAAAAGTATTTAAGCTGGTTTTTCAATGATAAGTTTTCCAATTTATTTGGTTTTAGAAAAGTTTCCGTCCTTCTTACAATTAGGCATGCATTGAGCATCTTTCAGGCTGACAATATTTTAAATGCCTATATGATACCTTATCTTTTCTATTGTCCAGTGATTTGGACCTTTTGTGTTAATTCCAGTGTGGATCTAATAAATAGTACCCATAAAGTGATGTTGTGTGCTGTCTATAATGATGCTTTAAGTCTTTACGATTTATTATTGTTAGATAAAAATTGCAGCATCTATACTAGACACCTGCATTTTTTAATGATTGAAGTTTAAAAAAATGTAAACCAGGTAAATCTGAGATTGCTCAGGGAATCATTTTCTTTTCAAAGCATGACTTTCAGCCACAGACTGAAAGTAAATATAAAGTAAAAATAAATCACTTCTCAGGCTACCTCCAGCTTGCACTATTACGTATGGCACAAATTCACTTCATTTTAAAGCTTGTTTTGTTTACAGTAATATTCCTGATGAGATCAAAAACAGTAAAAATGTTTTGACTTTTAAAAGTATTGCGCAGAGGCAAACATTGTCCGAGGTTGTTCTGCATTGTTGACCGAGCTGCCAGTTCTATCAAAGATAGTTGCACCATCAACCAGAGATTAGATGCGTTGTTTGAGATGTCACAAAACTCCAAAACTCAAAAATTTTAGTTGTTGAGGAAGAAATAATATTGGTTTGGTATTTAAAAAACAGGAACCATGCAAATGGAGGTATGAACATACCAGGTTTAACAAGATTTATTCACAACATGCTTACAATCCGTACACAAATAATGATCTCTAGCTGCAATGGAAAGAGTTTTACCAAAAAAAGTAACATTAATTGTTCTGGTGCCATTTCAAAACTGAAAATAAATCTCTATTTCAGAAACAGCAAAAAAAGCTTCTGGAGAGAGGTTACTGGCATGCACGGAGAGCAAAGTTTTTATTTACCTGGACAAGCTGGCTAAAGAAGTGTTTCTGTTTAGAATGTCTGAAAACGTGAATAGGATTGATCCTGATGCTTAGAATAAAGATAATACATCAAGATGGTATAATTTATAGACTAATTTATCTCCAATTTTCACTTTTTGTGTTGATATTATATGTGTTTTAGAAGGGACTAGCCAGCAACAAAATTAAGCTAGTGTACTTACAGAGGGCAATGACTCATAATTTGATCTTGGTGTGATGTAAATAGGAAAAACTTGTTTTGCTTGTTAGTCTTTCTTTTGTGACGGAGCTGTTGTAGCTGCTTGTTCAGGCTTTTGTAAACCTGCAACTTTTCAACACCAATACAGAAATTGTCTTTCACATGTTCCTATGGATTTTATGGACATTTTCAATCATTTATCAAACATCCTAAAAAATATTGTTAACTAGCAGAAACATGACTTACTAAATATCCATCCATTCATAATAATGATAAAACTTTCAGAGCTATTGTCTATATCTAACTATACAAAATCTACTTGAAGACACTAGTTAAGACATAATAGGAATAGAACTTAGCTTCCTGTATGAGTTTTAAAAATTTTGTCTGAAATTTTCGAGCAAACATTTAATCAGTCCAATTTTTTGAGTTTTGGTTACGAAAATCTTATCAATCTTCTTCAATATTGTTATTTGTCAGTACAAATCGTCATTGTACTTATACATATGATTCCTTACAATTCAACTTTTCTAGTAGATATCTAGTGGGCTTTATTTTCTGAAGGGGCAAATTTCAAATCTATGTAATTTCAACCTAATTTCTTTAAGTTTCCAATGATTACCTGGAAAAGGTTACATTGCATATGGACACCGACAAAGTCAGTTCAATCTTGAAAGTGAAAAATTTCAACTTTTTTTTTTTTTTTTTTTTTTTTTTTTTTTTTTTTTTTAAAAATTAAAAGTATTACTTTTACTAATGTTTATTAATTTTTTATTAATATGAAATTAGTTTTATTAATTTTTTTATTAATTGTTTCCTGGAGGCTAAATAAATGAATTGCTTGTTTTATTTAGATAAGTTTTTTAAAAGAGGTTGGCCTAAAGTTAACTGAAGTATCACCAAGAGGAATCAATGGTATTGTTTGTTTTATTTGATATCCCTGTATCCCTGTGGCTTGCTAGAAATTGATATATGATATATTAATCCATCAGAAAAGATAAGAGGCCAAGACACAGTAATTTTTAAAAAAAATGAGCCAGCTGTTTCAAAATAAGAGAATGTCATTAAAATAATTTCCTGTTTGTTAAAAATTCAATAATAAAGAGAAATTTTAAATTCTGGTCAATGGTCCAATTTCCAGGCTTTAAACTTTAAATAAAGAAAAGTTATGAAAAACTGAAATTAAAAAAGAAAAAGAAAAAAAAAAGAAAGAGAATGCTAATCTCAAGTTTCTGTTACATTAAAAACTGGAAAACAAAAGTTTCAGTGAATGGAAGAACTGTTAATTGAATGAGTCTCCACCATTCCTTCTCCTCTTTACAGATTAGTTCCACCTTTATTTTTTTTCAATTTTTTTTTTAAAAAATCTGAAGTTTTAAGAGTTATGAAGACCTGTTGATTGGCACACTTTAGCACACTATATTTGAGGTCGCTTTATGGTAAGCTCCTTTTTTGACCAAAGCAGTTTTCATCTAGATTCTACTATAATATGTTGCCCGAAATTAGATAGTGGTTTCACCATAAACACAGTCATCAAGTGGGCTACAATCTTTGTAGCTTAGCTCATTACACCACTGCACCATGGATTCACCAACATGTCCATTAACTTATTTGATTTTTGTGAAGTCACATTTCAAGGGAATATATCAAAAGATTCCAGATTTATTTGAAAATTTTTATTCTATTAGAAATCTAGGTAAATGTGTCTAAATTTTTTTCCTGATTTTGTTGAGGTTTTTTCATTGTCTTTTATAATTTTTTGCATGTCATAATTTAAGCATGTTTGTTGAGATCCGCTTATTTCGTGGTTTCAAATCTACTCTGCTTTGTTTATTTGTGCAGTTGGGTCTAGATATATTAATTTTTGAATTCAAACAAGACCCTTTGAAGTTTTCTCCAAACGATATTGTAACGATTTTGAGATATCTTTTTCATTAAGTAAATTTGTTGGTGCCGTTGTTGTTTAAATCGTCTATAACAACAACACGTACATCTCTGGTTATTTCGTTTAAACCACTTCAATGAGAGTTTAAGCTAATTTTGGCACCTGTGTACTTGGTTAGACTTCCGAATTAAATTTCAAAAGAATCGCTTAATTAAAGTTTTACACATTTAAATACTTTTCCCTGCTCAGTCAATCAATAAATAAATTTAGCTACAATAAATTATTTTGGATTTCTGAAAAATCCCATCATAAAACGTGTTTTTGAGCTGTTATCACTCATTACTTTTGATAGTGAAGTCATATAGATTTTATTTTAATTTTACCTGGGGAAAAAAAAAAAAAAAAAGTGAATGTAAGCTTCTTTTCTGAAGAAATTTTTCATTATGAGAAAATTATAAATTATAAAAAGATACACATTGAAATGATGTTTACATGAATTTAAATTATTAGTTTGTTTTACAGACTTCTGAGTGGTTATTAGATAATTACGTTATATCATGTTCATAAAGTTTTATCACCTAGATTTTGAAACCTTCTGTAAGTTTAATTATGTTACTGTTAGGTTTAAGAAGAGTCTTTATATTTGACATGATCGTTTTTGGAATTTTATGTTATAAAATTGTATTAAAAATAAATGTTTTGATAGTTTTTGTAAAAACTTAAATTCTTGATTTAATAGACTTGATGTTAGCTATTTTGCTTTATGTTATTTTTAGCTGTATATGAACGCCTGCGAAATATTCTACACAACCCTGAAACTGATAAAAGAGTCCAATACATGATAGAAGTTATGTTTGCTATACGAAAAGATGGATTTAAGGTAAACATTGTTGTTTTTTTTAGAAGGGAAATACAAATCTGTTGTAAAATGTAAAGTAAGGTGTTGGAATATTCCCTGCAGTATTTTTGCAGTGATGGAGTGTGTTCTGGAAATTTAATATTTTCTCTTATTTTTGCTAGGGTGAATCGCAAGGTTGTTGGTAGGCTGTTTTTTGTAAAAACGATACTAATGCAAAACCTATTATTCTTGAATTTTGTTATATAATAATATGTAATATTATTCTTGAATGTTTTTTATCACTTTTTATTTATTTGCTTTCTAAGTTCAGTAAGCAGTCAGATAAGCCCCCTGGATAATCTTTCTTAGTTACATCCTCGAGGCAAAAATCTATTTCTGACACTCAATTACTGTTGTATTAAAGATTTTAAATTTTACAGGACTTTCAAATTTTGGTAGAAGGATTAGATTTGGTTGAGGAAGACGATCAGATAACACATTTGCTTCGTATTGATGACTCTGGTAGTTCCGAGGATATACTGAGTATGTCAAATAATTTCATTTTCTTACTTTGATGATCTATGAACATAGTAAGTTATTATGGAGTATTAACTTTTATGTAAATACTCCATGCTATCTATGTAACTTTCAATTTACAGATTTAATTATGTGACAACTGAGGTTTTCACAGTGGAACAGATAAGCATATATTTATACAGGAGCGTTATTTTGTATATATTGTAGGTGTATTTAAGCTTTATCAAATCCAATTTATTTTTATGCTAAATCATGAACGAATATTATTTTTTACGCGTTTTTTTTTTCTCATGTCCGAAATTTTGATCACGTTAGCATTTGTTGTCCTAAAATCACAAAATTTTCAAAAGCATTCATAAAATTGGAATTTATTGGCTAAAGCTCCTCAAATCCTAAAACAAATTTGCGTCTTCATTCTTAAACTTTTTAATTTTCTATGTGTACCTGTAGTTCAAGAAGACTTTTGGCTGCCATAAAATTTAAAAAAATATAACAAAAAAAAAACAAACAAGCAAAAATTTATTTGGTGTCAATTTTATGATAATGTTGTACGTAAGAGTTATTGAGCACAGCTAATTTCATTAACAAAATATGTGGAAAATGGATCTCTTGCTAAAATTGCTGTCACATTAAAATATGTTGTCAGGCAAAAAAATATTTTGTTTTGAGATTTTTTGCAGATTTAATTTTAGGTAAAGCTGCCTAATTTTCATTCCATATGTATAAAATTTTTTAATTGACATTGATTTATATTTCTAGGATTTAACTGTATTGATTCGCATCCCGGTTTTAAAAATACTTGTGTGGTTGGGTTTTCCACTTCATAAAAATCACCTACATAATAATCTATTAGAGAGCATTTTAAAGATTTTTTGGGGTTGGAGTTTTTTCCCACAAATTTTTCAATAAACGTAGAGAATTTGCTAACTAAAATGGTGAAGTCCCAAAAAAATATAAATGAGTCAATTATGCTTATGAACAGCAATTCAATAAATATTTCTATAAAAATTATTGTTATTATTATTATTATTTAAATTATTGGTACAATTGATAAATATTTCACCTGTTTAGAAAGGCTGACCTCACCAGCTATTCTATGTTAATTTTTTTTTTTCTGTTTAGATGTATTTAAACATGATCCTGATTATGTCAACAATGAAGAAAAGTATAAAGCAATTAAAAAAGGTATTTATCTGTCTAAATTATGTTTAAATAGTTTCATTTACAAGTTTCATATCTCAGGTTTAAATTTAAAAATCTTTTGAACTTTTTTTATTAACAATAATTTTTTCTTAGATATTATCGGAAGTGACAGTGATGAGGATCAATCTGACGACGAAGATAGCAATGATGATGAGGATGAAGAAAATGATGATGAGGAAGAGCAAAAGCAAGGTGAAAATTAACAATTTTTTTTTGTTTACATAATTGCTTTTAAATGTTGTCATAATTGATTTTTTCCTCGCTGAACCTAGCACAGTTTTATGTTGCGGAATTCGGTTTTTTCTCTTAAAAATTTTAAACAATAAGATTTTGCCAATGCTTAAACTTGGTCTTGGTTTTCAAACTGAGGTAACTATTTTCTCATTGATTTATACCGGAATAATTTTTCGAAAACTCTACTGGAAAATAGATAAAACTCTTAGAATGCTCCTTGTGCGTGTGTGTTTTTTTTTTTTTTTTTTTAACGTTGGATGAGTGCATGGTATTTTATTTTTGGTGCGCCTACGTGCAATATTTTCTCTGTTGGTCATAAACACTTTAAAGTAAAGATTTTATATTGGGAACAGAGTGACATAAAGCAGACCTATTTTAAGAGTTATCAATTATTACCACAGATTCATTTTAGATCATTCATACAAATCTATAATATCTTATAAAACATTTGTGCTTTTTTAAAGTGTCAACTTTTTTGAAAAAAAAAAAGGTTTTGGAAACAGTTAGCGAGATATAATATAATATAAATATATAACATATGTAAGCGATAAAAAAAAAAAAATCAACTAATGCAGATTTTTTACAAAAATCATAATGAATAGAACTAAAAATGCTTAAAATTTTTTAAGTAAAAAGCTGTTAAGTATTAAATTAATACCTGGACATCTAGTTACTGCTCCCTTGCTTTTTCCTTTTTTAGGGATTAGGGGTTTAGAGGCTGGCCATTTTCTTCAAATAATTTTTTTTGCAGCTTTGAAAAGAGTCATTGAAGCTTCTTAACTTTGTTATAATCCAAATTTCAAACATTAAAATAGTAATGTTTTATATATCTGGAATGATATTTGTATTATTTCTTTTTGTTTAGAAAATATGGAGATAATTGATAAAACTGAAACCAATTTGGTGGCTTTGAGGAGGATTATTTATTTAACTGTACAGTCAAGGTAAACTTAGACTTCTTCACTTTATTTAGGGCAGTAAGTGTGAATACTTTTGAATACCATTTTATCACAATTATTATGATAATTTATTATCTCAGTGAATTTTCAGTTTTAGAAGAAAATCCCTATTTTTTTTTTTTTTTTTTTTTTTTTTGTATTTAATGTACCAGCTATTTTTCATTCAAATTTTGTTGTTTTTAAATTCTTAGTGATTTGAGCTAAACTCTTTTTTCGTTGGTGCTTTTTTTTAATAGACTCCTATTTTGTGACACCACAAGATTTAAAATTAATTCTTTGATATTAACTGACGTCTGTTTTTAATTTAGTTTGGATTTTGAAGAATGTGCTCATAAGATGATGAAACTAAACATCAAGCCCGGCCAAGAAGTAAATCTTTGTTTCAGCTTTAACTCAGCTTCATTAGACCTGGCCAGCAGTTAGATGCTTATTTAATACTTAACTCTATTTCACCAGATCTGTCCATTATATAGATGTTTATTTAACCCTTAACTTTGACCATGCTTATCTAAACGTTTGGTAAGCTGTCAGCCATCGCCACATGAATTGTTATATGTTTAAAATTCGTCTTTGAGGTTTTCTTTTTCTTTGTTTAAGAGAGATAATCATAGTATACAGGTTAATATTTCCATGGTTATCTTAAACCTTTTAATGAACATGGACCGAATGCGTGATTATTTTAAACCAAATTATGATATCTGATCCATGTTCTGGATGGACAGGCTGAACTTAAGCAGAGTGTATTGAAGTCTATTTATTTCAGACATATATAAATCAGCTATGTATTTATTTCTCAGTATTTATTCAAAATATTTTTATGTGAATCATCTGTATTATTCCACTCTTAATTATTTGCAAAATGATAAGATGTTGTTGCTTAATGTAAACAGGGTATTAACTCTGTCTTTGGGCTTATTAAATTTGAAAACAAGTGTGGTAGGATGGGTACAAAAAATTTTGATGTTCAAATGCTAGAGAGTCATATTTTGAATTTATAGCCAGTCCATGATAGTATATGGGCAATCAGAGACTAAATTAAGGATACTTCAACGTAAAATATTGAGTTTATTCAACAAGCGTCTTTATTGGAATACTGTTATACCAGAGAATGAGCTGCTAAAACAGCCAGGCGAAAATAAGTTGAGTTTTTCTTTTTTTTTTTTCTAAATTAGCTTCTTTTTTTCTTTTTTTTTTTTTTCTTTTTTTTGTCTAGCTTCAGCAGCTTAAAACTTTAGCTCTCCACTGATAATTTTTGTATTGAATTTTTCTTGCACTTTTTAGCATGAGTTTTGTTTAATGGTGCTGGAATGCTGCACTCAACAAAGATCTTACGAAAAGTTCTATGGATTACTTGGTCAGGTATGTATGCATAATACATACATGTGAGATGCCTGTTTTACAATCAATCAATAAATCAATTAATTTTACAATTAAGTTGAGTGTTAATGCTTCATGTAACAAGACCTATCTCTCTCACGGATGCTGTTGTATTACCAAATTTCCACGTTAGCTTTTTTTTACATAGTTTTATATGAATATAATTACATATTAATAAACAATAATATAGACCAAAAAATTTTTAAAAAATATTTTTATATGTAATAATAATAAAACAAAAACATACACAGAACTAATTAATGACATATTGGACATTTATATGATTTGCAGATCCAAGACTTAATAACTGATTTAAAATAAGGCAAATATTTGGAACTTTTGTAACGTAGGGGGAGACTATTCCAAAGAAAACTCTCTTTAAAAATAATTGAGTTTGTTTCATAACTAGTGGTTCTTGCAGGTGGGAGTTTCCAAATAAAAGAATTTAATTTTGCTGCTTGTCCTTGTCATAAATTGTTACTTCACAATAACTTAATTTGGAAAAGAGGCATAATGTTTCATTTTCATCTCAAAGGCAATCAAATTTTTTTTCTGGTCATCAAAAAAATAAATTTTGCATTTATTTTTGTTTAGAGGTTTTGTCTCTTACGAAAAGAGTTCATGGAGAACTATGTAGTTATATTTAAGGAACAGGTAAACATTTTTATTATTTTTGTCCATTTATAAGTTTACATGCCATTCCATTTGTTTTTATATTGCTTTTCCGAATGCATTTTTTGTTGAGTGTAACACTAAATATCTTGTGGTACGTTATACACCGAATTTCCACGTTGTTTTTTTTTTATTATTATTATTATTTTTTTTTTTTTTCTGTTTTTCTGTACCTTGCTCGGTACCTCTATTGTTATTTTTAATTGAGCTCTTTTCTTTTTCCATCTTTAACACTACTTACTTCATTTTACGTTTTACATTGATTACCGTTATTATTTTTCTCTGTCTATAAGACAACTATGTCTTTTTTCAAAAGCACTAATGGAAAATAGTTTAAAATCCTTGAATCCTCCTGGAGTTCTCCTGTTTTTGTTTTATTTTCTGTTGAATGAAAATGAGCGCAGCATTTTCTCTGTTTTTAACCACTTTACAGTAAAGATTTTATATTGGGAACAGAAAATGACAATGTGCACACCCATTTTAGATAGCTTACACATTGAGGTATCATTTTGCCCCCACAAGAACAAGGAGGCATTATTGTTTTATGAATTCTCAATTTTGTTCACCGTTCAATTTTTTTGTTCATCAAACTTTTGTTCATCATCCGACTTTTTTTTTCTTTTTTTTTTTTTCTGAAATTCTATGAAGATTTTTCCTTAGTTTTCTTTCTGCATATCTTTGTTCCGTTTGGCCTTTTAAGGGGCATCTTGGAACATGCTAATAGCATGCTTTAAACTATCACTTTTTTTCTTTTATAAAAAACAAAGTAATAGTGGAAACGGTTTGTTTCGAGATATAATATGAGCAATAAAAAGTAGTTTTTTGCAAAAATCAAAATGAGAGCACTATGCATCTAAATATATAACAATATATTACTTTTCAATCAATTGTTGAATTCACAGTTGAATTCTTCAATGCCAGCTTGATTCTAAAACATAGGAAAACAATTGTTTAATGTGGAACCGAAATGATTTTAGAGGATGTAAGTAAATATACTACTAAGACTTAAAGATTATCCAGAACTCTTAGCCTTCATTCATTCTAGTCTTCTCTTTTCTTCACTTAGTCTTCATGCTTGTCTTACCATTTGATAAAATAATACAAGGCAAACTTGCAAAAATAACTAGAAAATTATCAACAAAGCTTTTAAAAGAGAGTTTATATACTAATTGTGTGTAGCTTTCCTGTATCAAAATTTTAGGGGAAATCTAAAATTGTAATCAGTTTGGTTATAAGCCTGGAGTTACACTACACCAAATAGCCTCTATTGAAAGTAGCGTCTGGACTATATGTCGGATTTGGAGAGTAAATTTTCCAGTGGAAACCCTGAAGTTTTCCTTTTAAACGATTTTTCCAATGACCCTACTTGTCTCAAGTACCTAAGACATAGTACCCTGCAAATTGGGAAGAACACAAACAGCTTTAAACAGTAATAGAGCTTTTGTTTTTAAGTTGTTATCTATTTAAATATGGCATTTAGAATTTCCTGAATTTTTAATTTCTATTTATAATAACTATAAGATTATTTTGATAATATTAATAATAATTATTTTAGCCCAAAAATTCAATGTTTTTTTGATTTGTGTTTGCTTTTATTAAATGATTATAAATAGTTTAGCAAAAATTATCCTGCAATGCAATGCAATGTTATCAATTTTTACGAGTTTTTCTAGTAATGCTTTTAACAAGAAATTTACATAAATAGGTTGAAAAAATTAAAAGGTTGTCCTTAAAGTCTTGAAATGTCATGGAGTTTTATCTTTAAAATGTTGTAATTTGGTTACATATCACTCAAGGTTTTTCTAAGTATTGATGCCTTTCATTTTGATTGATAGTTAATTCATTATTTTTTTCCTTGTTTAGTGTTATGTCATATTAGAGGATTATAAAATGCGTATTTATTTATTTTTTTTTTTTTTGTTTGTTTTGACTGCCACTCAAACTTTATTTTAGACAAGAACTGGGACCGAAATATGCCAAATTTTTTGTCGAAAACAGCTGCAAAAAAATTATATATATTGACCCGTTTTGCCGCCTATTTAATATTTTCATTTTATAAGTAATTATTTCTGTTGCTTCTTGGAGGTTATGTGTCAAAGCGACAGTTTTTATTTGGGAGATCCAATGATATTGTTTATTTAATTTCAGTATGATACGTGCCATCACTTAGAAACAAACAAACTGAGAAATACAGCTAAATTTTTTTCACATTTATTGCATAGCGATGCAATACCATGGACAGTAAGTGTTGTTTTTATTACAAATAAATCACTGGAAATAAATATAAGTAAGACAAATTAGTGTTTAGATTTAGCACCAATTCTTAGCACCAATTCTTTAAAATAAATTGCTTTCTAATTTTGTAAATAAGCAAAAAGTTTTGGGTTTTGGGTCTTGACGTTTAACTTATAAACATTATTTTGCTTTACGGTTTGAATTAAAAATTTTTCTTGTTAATTTAGTGCGGTTTTTCAAATAATGAGAAAGCTTTCCCTCAAAAGCTTGCTTGGATAGGAACATTTTGTATCTTTAATTGATAGAAAAGTTTTATTATCATAAAACATTATGTTGTGATATTAGTTGTCACTCTTTTTGTTTTATTATAAACATCGGCGCACTTAGTACATAAAGTAACAAGTTTTTTTAAACTGCTCCCAACCATTTTCATGCAGAAATTATAAGGTAAAAAGGAATTCGATAAAATACCCGGGGAAAATTAAGTCATGTATTAATTTAACATAGTTTATCGTAGGTCATGCAGTGTATTCGTTTGAATGAAGATGACACCACAAGTTCAAGGTATAATAATTATAATTATGTATATACATAATGTCAAATCAAAAAGAAATGGAAGTACCACTAATATTATCGCTCGAAAATATGAGCTCATTTTAATTTTAAAAAATGGTTGTGAGCTATGTGGCACTACACCAGATTTTTTTTTCAATTGATTTGATTTATTCTTCCAGTTAGCTGTATGCCTTCTCTAGTAATGAGCAATGTAGATTTTTAAAGATATAAGTTGGAAGATATTTGGTTCTTTCTTCGTCAATTTTAATGAACAGCTGACAAGTCCTAAGAAATATGAAATGCATTTTGTTTATCTGGTTAGGGATCAAATAGCTCACATCCCCTTTTTTATACATACTAGAAACTTTGCTTATTTCTTTCCAGTAATTCAGTAAGCACTAAAACCACAGTTGTAGCTAGCAAAAGGTAGTGACTTAAAATCTTAACACAATCTATGTAATTTTTTCCTGCATTTCTTAAGATGCATGTGCGTATAGAATTCACTTCTCTCAGTTTCATCAAACAAAATAATTGTTTTAGTAGCATTTGTGCCATTGAATACCATTTCTGTTGTTTAAATATTAGTTATATAAAAACAATGTCCACTTTCTCTCATACATTTTTCAGGCCAAAAATTTATTATTTGGATACTCTCATTGAGAAGGAGGCTTATGAAAGTTTTTATAATTTTGTGAGAACATATTATAGAGAGCTTTCCATGAAATAGGGAGCAATGTCATTTATAACTTCTATTTTAGTCGAATATTCATAAAGATATTATTCCAAGAGTTAGCTGAGTATCTGGGAATGCAAAAATTTATTGCTCGCCTTCGCGATCCGTAAGTGAATTTCTTTATTAGACTCTCGGAAAACCAATTTAGTCTTATGAAGTCACACATGTTTGCCTATCTCGTCTTTTGCCATAAGGGTTTTGACCCTTATGACCACCTACCTACCTAAAATTCCTAAATTTCCTGCAAGCACGATCCCCAAAACTATTCAAATTAGTCGATGAATGACATATTTTGATATTTTTTGAGAAACAGTTTTCTAATTCTACTGAAATTTTGTTTGGTGTTTAAGAATATTGTTCACAATTACATGATTACTGAGCCAAACCACCAGGAAATGAACATAGTAATGTTTTCATTTGGGCCTAAAATAAAATTTGCTTGAAGTTTAAGGTCAATATTGCAAAAGTAAGTTTGAAAAATAAAAAATGTTGTGAAATTATACAATTTTTCGCAAAATCCCAATCATTAACTTTACCTGGAGTTTTGCATTAAATTTAGAAATAAAAAATCTGTTGACCACTCATTTGGTCACAAAAGTTTCTCGCTTTAGGGATGTACGTCCCAAAACATTCTGTTGATTGACAGTAATTAGATCAATACATTAGAGATTAAGATTAGTCGGTTTGTTTATTATCTGGGAATAGCCTAAAGAATTCTTAAAACTCAAGAATACATGTGTTATTTGTTCTATAAAACCACCAGTTCACAGATTTAACCTTTGAAATTACCCATCATCCAAAGTTTAACCATAACTGTGGCAACAAACTAGTGATAATATTTCTCCAATTAGTATTTTCATTCATCAGTACACCAGCATTTGATTGATTTTTTTACCACAAAATATTCCCATGCTGATAAACCTGCCCCATGTTTCCAAAAAAAATGTAGAAGGAGATCGCTTTTACTCATTCAAATAGGTATCTAATTAAATATTAAGTATATTCCAATGGGTAACTTAATATTTGGTGCCTTATCTGTTAACCTTTTACTACCCCAACAACACACCTGTTGGTAATGATTGTGACCATAATATTCAAGATATCTGTAGATATGAATAGTATTTTGAAGAATATTTCATGAAAACTCTCAAAGTGTTATTACAGATTTATAAACTTTACATATTTTAAAGGTAATTAAAACAATTTATTAACAAACTAATTTTATTACATACTCTCTAAGAAAATAGTTTTTCTGAAATTATTATTATTAGCAAAAATAAATTTAAGTTAAAATTATAATTTTAAATTTTAAATATGGTTGCATTAGCATTTTAAATATGGTTGTGCAAACATTTAATAGATATATTTCTGTAGAGTCTCCATGTTATATTTTAGAATTATAGAGCCATACTTAGATGGCATATTTCCACGTGATAACCCTCGAGACACACGTTTCTCAATTAATTTCTTCACGGCAATTGGATTGGGAGGATTAACGTAAGTAAAATTTTTTAAATAATATAATAAATATAAACAATATATAGCAAAAACTAAAAAGATAACGCTATGTATACTACTAAAATTATATATATATATACATGTATATATATATATATACATGTATATATATATATATATAAATATAT
>JAUZNK010003529.1:0-10875 GCA_035046665.1 Euphysa ruthae | reverse complement strand
GTTTACTAGGTTTACGAAAAGTTATGAATTTGGTTTTGCTTATATTCAGAGAAATACGGTTGGCGTTAAGTCAGTTACTAACCAAACTGAAGATCAGTGAGACAGTTTTATTTGTTCAAAAAAGTGTATAATATTTTGTACATAAGTTTCTCAAGAAGCTTTAATATATGATATTAAAGATATGGGTCTATAATTGAAAAAGATATATTGAACAATTTTGCTAAAATAATTGAAACTTCGCTGTTGAAAGAAATACGGTTAAGCAAATAAATAATACTTCTTAGATCATAATAATTATATATTATATAATCATTTTTCTTTTTACAAAATATTTCAATCAATTTATTAATGTATAAGAGGTTTGTGCCATCAAAAAATACATTAGAATTAGAAATATTAGAAACAGAAAGGTTTAAATCATTTATATAGATTAAAAACAAAAGGGGACCTAGGACTGAGCCTCGGGGAATCCCAATTTGAACATAGTTAATTGAAGACTTAAAACCGTCTATTGATACAATTTGTTTATGGTTGAGTAAGAGGAATACCACGTGCACCCTAATGCTTCAGTTTTGCAATTAAGATATTATGATCTACAGTTTCAAATGCTTTAAATCAATAAAGAAACCGCAAGCAAAATTGTCATTATCAAGAGCATCTCGTGTTTTTTCAGTTGTGCTAATAAGGGCATGAGAAGTCGAATGTTAGCTCAACAGCCAAATTGAAAATCAGAAAGACAGTTATATATATTCAAGAAACCCTATAATCTTTTATACATAATTTTCTCAAGAAGCTTGCTAATATTTGCTATTAAAGATATAGGTCTATAATTGTCACAGCTCAATTTAGAATCTTTTTTAAACAAAGGCAGAATAGAGGAGGTAATATATCTGGGAATACACCAGACAAAGACAATTCAGTTGAAGTGTGCTCAAAGTTGTATCCTTTATTAACTGAAATAGGCCTTATATTATAAGAATATGACGTAGTTATTGCTATAATGATATTTAGTCACACAAACTTACATATATAACTAAGTAATTACAACTCCATTATTAATGATATTAGTATTCATGACAGCTATAATTTGAAACAACTTTTGTGAATATTACCATGACAACTAGTTCCAGGTTCCTAAGTGTTTAGATTTAAGGTTTATTTCTTTAATTCTAAATACAATTTTTGAGCAAAATTTGATATTTGATATCAATTTGATGGATCTCTGATTCAAATTTCATTTAAAGATAAATAAAACCATGACCATAAATTTTAAAACGCGTAGGGGCCTGAAACTAGCATTCCAAATAATATTTTTCAAAGAATTATATTTCAAAAATTCTGACACCAAATATTATAGGAAATGGAAACACATAGTTATGAACAACTCCTTACCTGAAATCTCCGTGTACAACTGTAGTTTTTGTTGTTTCGGGTAAATTTCTAGGCAGCCAATCAATTAAACGTTCCATATCTGCTATAGTTTGTGTTTCACTTGCTCTGTACTGCTTGGTCCAAATAGAAGTTTGCCTCCCTACATAGTTGCCTAAAATTAAAAATTAAAAAAAGAAGTGAGAAAATTGATGAGTTGTTATGATACCGTTATCTATGATTTATTAATTCACTGGAAAACAACTATAAATTAAATGAAGACACAGGGAGTTAATTTCTATGAAATAACAAGATTCATCAGAACATTTAAATGATCATACTTAACGTAATAAAATGTTTGCTTTACATTACATGTTTGAGCATTGATGAATAATAATGATAACAAAAAAATTTGAATATTTTGATAACTTTTCAAGCTCTGAGGTTTTGCTGATAGATGTCATTTCTTTTAAAAATTTATAGGGGCAAGGTCCTCCACAGGTTTGTTATAGCTAATTCCTTTAAAATTTTACAGCAGCCAGTCTCCTCAACAATTTATTTTCATTAATTTAAAAAATTTAGGATTTAAAAAAAAAAATCGCTCTTTATTTAATAAAATATTATTAAAATATTTAGTAAAAAAATTGAAATATTTTAAAAACCAATTTTTTGATAAAATAACGTTTTTTTTTCATATTCTTTAAACACCTTTCTTCTTTTTTTCTTTCTTTTTTGTTGAACACATTCTTTAAACTTCTTTGAACTCAGTTGAACATATTTCCATAAAACAACATTTTCATAGAGAACAGTCTTTTTAATTCAGCCTGGCTTGAATGTTGATCTTAAATCCTTTCATTAAACCCTCTTGTTTTTAATGTTCCATATAATCAATGTCCTATGTATGAAAAATCCTCTTGCCGTAATAATACGGCGATCCTGTTTTTCACAATATCGGTGTCGCTGTAATAAGCATCAAGGCTGTGTGGTGGTTAGAGCCTCTGTGTATTAACATTGGCCTTACGCCCTTCCAATTTTTTTCAATCTGCAAAACATTTAAGCCCAAAATAGTTTCTGTACAGCAATTACGTCAGCAATTATTGCATTTTTAAAAAAACAAAAGATAAAATTGAAAAACGGTGTTATTCTGCAGATTTTGTCCTGAAATAATGATTCAGGTCTTTCATCTTTGAATGATTCCTCTTCTGGTGACAAAGAAGAGTTCGTCATTGATTCAGAAAAGGATGAATCAATTATTTTAATTGAATTTAATTCAGATTTGTAAGGTGAATTAGTTGAGGAAATAGAAAACAATGAAATTTTTGACACTCCCCAGCTTCCAAATTGCTGCTGTACGATCTAAAACCCCCTTTAGAGGAGAGCCCTTACACATTAAGAAGAAAGTTAGTAAGTTTGAAAATAATGTGTTATGGGAGAATGAGTCCTCAGTAGAAGGAATGAATTTAATTTAATTTTAGTGGGGATCAAAAAGTACCTAGCTAACCAATGAAATAAATAACGGTGACCCATAAGAAATATTTTAATTTTTGAAAACTGGGGAACACTGTACATATATTGCAGATCAGTCTAATCTGCATTTCAACTAGTCAACCATGGATTGTTTCAGAGGTTTTATTGTCAAGCCTTAAATTCATTTGTATTACATGCTGAATAAATTATGGGAGGCTCATAAAAATATGTTATAAGAAATATATTTGCTATAGTTGATTGAGAAATTTTTAAACTTTATTTATATTAGTTAATATTAGGTGAAACATATGAAAAGGACGCCAAAATTAAACCAATATATGATTACCTCGTTAATTGCTGGAAATCATTGATGCTTGGCTGAGAAATTTCTGTCAATGAATCTCTTCTGCTTTGTAAAGGGCAAATAAGTTTTAAACTATGTATACGTACAGAACACGCAGGTACATTTGGTGATCTACACGGGAGCAAATACAACAACTTTTGAGCATTATGACACAAAGAAATTGTTTTAAATTATTTTATACTTTGTTTTTTTTTTTTTTTTTTATGATTGGTAACATGTTATCTTGCTTATTTATCATATTAATTGTTTAAAACCCACTTTAAGAACCATACCTAGATCTTTTTCTATATTAAGCAAAAACGCAGCTACCTGTTTTACCGTAGTCTTCTAATCCAGCATCTGTGACATCTATAGAGTGTATTTTCTGAAGAACTTGATTTAATGATTTGTAAATATCACTACGTTGGTGAGAAGTCATGCTTTGAGGGAAGGCTCCATCAAACACCCTCCCACGCAGATAATCCATCAAGTAGAATTGAGTACCAATAACACTACCGTAAAGTAACAATTTTTATATGTCTATAAATTCTTATCTCATTACGTCAAACAAAGCATTTCAAAATTGAAATTAAATTTTGATGGAAATATGATACAACTTAAGTGAATAAAATAACACGATACATATATATCTATGTGTATATATATATAACCAACATATATGATCGTGATAACATGATATATATACATGATACAACAATAAATAAAACTTAAATGAATGTGATAACACAATAAATATACAAGATACAACGATAGATACAACTTATATTGATCACAATGTAATTGCACTAATAAAACTTTTATATTTTTGGTCTTCAGTTAAGTGCTGAATATTTGCAACAAACAATTATTGTTCTTAGTCAAAGAAACATAAGATCTGCAATAAACTCCTATGAATGTTCTAAACACATTAGATTTATAAAACAGTCCATTATTTAACTGTGGTAGATAGCAATTGCGAAAAGCTTTTTAACTCATTGAGTTTTGATGTTTGCACAGATAAATATAATTTGTATAAAATGAAAAAGACAATTTCTCACTGCATATTTAAACTTGGTAAAATATTCATTTAACCTACTTTGAGTCTTCACATAAGCATATAACATTTGGTACTGGAACTCCTTTATTACCCAAAGCTTTCATAACTCTAGAAAAAAAAATTTAACATTTTTGATATGTGATGATTCTAGTTCCGCACATGTATAAATGAGTAATAAAGAGAAAAAAGTGAACAAAAGTTTGTGAACTCAAATACCACATTAAAAGTGTTTTCCATGTGTACTAAATAGAGTAGTGTCTCTAAATTTCACCATATAGCACACAACATAACATATCACATAACACATTACATAACATATCACACACCTTTTGTTATCATTTTTATACAATTTCTAGATTGAAAATTAAATCCCAAAAAATATATTTTCTTGTCTGCTTGCTGGATACATCAGGCTACTACTTACCTGTACTCCCTTTCAATCGCATGAGCTGACGGTAGTAATTTGCCAGGCTGAAATAAAAATATTTATAAAAAAATTACTGGAAATAATAATAACATTTTATTTCATAATAATAAATCACAATAAATTTTAAGCTGTTAAATACCATAGTAAAAAAGTTATATTAATTTGATTACCATCAATCATTTCCACTATTTGATAATATCAACCACTGTGCTGCGTCTCTTGACACATTACAGGAAAGCAATGTTTTTATTTTATGGGTTTCAAATAAAAAAAAAAAAAAGTTTGACGAAGCGAAAGTCAACTAAAAATGACACACGGTATGAGTGTAAAAAATGCAGTGTTGTGTTGTGTATTGATTTCAGATCTACCACACTTACAAACATCATGCTGTACACTAGGGTTAATAATAAATAGTAAATATTGATAGTATATTAATTGTATATATTAATAGTATATTAATTGTATATTAATAGTATATTAATTATATATTAATCTCATTTATATGATTAGTAAGCAGCAATATAACTCTGACACAAACTTTATGATTAGCAGAAATATTTCCAGTTTGAATTGACAGAAATTATAACCGAATCCAAATCCTTATTAGAATCACCGGCTTGGATAGGAAATATTTCAGGGCTAACTTTCACGAGATTTATCGTTTTTCTTTCCAGCTAAATCACAAATCTGTAGAGTAGAGATCTTTTCAACATCTGATTCAGCATATTTTCCTTAAAAAATTTTGTGATTATCATATACATAATAACATTATATGACGCAAATCCACATCAACGATTGGATAAAATTTTAAAGATTTTCAATGTTTTATTAACCAATGCCTATGTAACGGAACATTTAGTCTATCTGCGGTCTTAAGAGAATTTATTTCAAATAATTTTATTATTAAAAGATTTACTTTCAAATTCCATTCATTTTACTTTGAAGATTTCTTTAGCCAAATCTAATTATCTTTAAAATGAGCTATAATGTTAATTTTGGAGACATAAATTTTTTGACCCTCTTGCAGATGGCATTTATCCTAAAATAACCTCTTCTGCCCTTCTAAATTTTTGGTACCCCTTCATATTTTCATATATACCGTATAAGGAAGCGTTGCACTAAGCTTCATTGTTTAACAGCCCTACTATGAGTTAAAATGAGATTAAATTCCTACTGAGATAATTTTGTATTATTCTTTACATCAAATATTAAACCCAGTTTCAGTCCTCTGAATTTGAAAAATATGAGGCAGCATTTTTTTGCTGTGCAGACTGTTGATGTGGTGGCATTTATCATGGCAGCATTTTCATTGAATTTTCAAATTTATAATAATGTCCCCCTCATTTTCCTTTGTAATAAATCAGTGATAGTTATTTATGCTATATATATCGTGTTAAGAAAACCATTTATTTAGTCTTGTTATGGTCACAGAAAATAAAACGCAAAAATGAATCAGAGCAGACACTAACATTTAAAAAAAAAATTAATACAGTACTCTAACCAAGTCATTTGTTTTGCCAGTCGTCGTAAATTGTAAATAAAGATGGTATCTCAAAGAAATAAAAAACGGAATACGAACAGAGCTGATTTTATTTAAAGCAATATTTAAACTACAGAATAATCTAGTATAAGACAAAAACAATGTATCTACCATACATTATTTTAAAACTTTATTTCACAGCAACAAACAAAGGGTATACAAAGAACAAAACAAATTAAAACACATGCTCTTGAACTAAATAACAACAAAACAAAGTCAATTATGCAACGGCTACAACTATTCCACATCAGAGGAAGGTTTGTCAGTGCTGGAATCATCAGATATATCTGAAAGTTGAATATCTTCAACAAATAACAAACATCTCTTTCTTCCTCATCCTCAGAGGAAAGCAGACCTAATGCGTGAGCAGCATTGTTATTAAATTTCGATGCCGATTTTTGCTTACTAGGGTATCCATGGGTATCTATGGTACCTACTATCTACTAGGGTATCTATGGCCTTTTGGGTGTGGTGTTTTTACACATAGCTTTCCATAAGGGTACTCGTTCAAGAATTTTTGAACAGCATTTTCATAGCTGTCATTTGAAAAATCCCCATCATACCTAAATCTTAGTAAAAGCTCCAGTTAATCATTTTTGAAAGACAATCTCTCCTTAGAAAATATTCTCCACAGGAATGAGAAAATGTGTTTTGCTTCAGCATTTGTAAGCAGGGAAACCAAAAAAAATTTGATAATTTGAATAAAGTTTAAAATATCAAGTTCGCCGCTAATTTTAAAAACTAGTGGCTAGCACTTTACGGGGGTGAATTTAGAAAACTTTACAATGTGGTCTCGAGCAAGATCTAATTCTATGCGCACCTTATCTTTCTTGCGGTCATTTTTGTTAAGAATGGTAGCAAAATAACCATAAGTTACATTAATCTCAGCAAACAGATCATCAACTTCCAGATAACTGTAGGACTCAGTATAAAGGACGACAGCGATTGATTTGTAAATCGGTTCATCAATAGATAGAGTTTTGATGATTCTTTTTTAGACTTAGGAGGTAACTATCAAGACACTTAGTGAGAGTTTCTTCAACACTTCCGTTCACTAAATAATTATAATGTCATGTTGTTGTTCGGATTAATTTGAACTTCGTCATTTTGAAAACATTTTGAAAATAAAAAATTTAACATGATATAGTGATTTTAAACGTTCGATTCTCAGAAAGCATGTCACTTAAAATGTAATATTTAACACTTCTTTCCGAAATCCAAATCATCATGTATACACTCTAAGAGTGTTAACAAAACATCTTTTCATACAGTATAATAAAATTGAAACAGAATTTATATGTAATACACATAAATTAAACTTTCTTTTTCGGATGATGTTTTTTGATGTTTTATTATAAAATGGATATAATTTATAATGATGTTAATATTTGAAAAAAAAATATTCTATCAAAAGGACAAACAAATTGTATTGTATTTATAATTAGGAAGTTATAAATTGATATTTGAGATCTTAAAATCTAAATAAAATAAATATTAAATATTTCTTTTTTGCAAGAAAGGAAAAGTAATGGTAATAATTATAATTAATATAATTATTAATAAAATTATAAAAAACGTATTAGAAACGAGACTTTAGACGTTAGAAAAGAGCCAGCTTAAACCATAATTTTATTTATCAAAGTTATAATATAATATATAGTTAATATATAGCAAAACTTTAAATATATTTAATAATTTTAATATCATTGAACTTAAACTATCACATGAATATTAAAAGATTTTTTTTTGTAGCAAAAAGTTAAAAAAATATTGCGTAGGCAAAAAAAAACGCACATAGAACCAGTTTTACGTACTTGTCGGCTAGCGGGTACACAAAATGGTCTTATAAAATGGCCTTTCTATGGTTTTCATACAATGTTGTATCAACCAACACTTCAACCACTCATACATTGGCACAACTTTGCAAGGATGTATGTCGTATTTTGATTCTACCACGGAAAGCAAACACAAACAAATTTCATGAACTTTGCCCTCAGTTTGACCGAATGTTAAAGTTGTGTATCTGAATCTTCCCTAAAAATACTGGTTGTGTTATGAGGTAACCCCTACTTTGTTCAAAGTAACTATCGATAAAAAAAAAATAAAATAAAAAAAATGGTAACAGAAAATTGTTTGAAAATATAAAATAGAAAATAGCTACGTACTGGTTTCTTTCGCAATACCATTTCTTTTCCACCAAATTTCACATAGTAAGTTGGGTTTGATTGACCATGTTTGAACTTACGCAGAATAAGATCTTGACTATCACCCTTCAGTTTCAATTCAGATTTCTGAATAAAGATTACTAAAATAAATAGTCTATTACCAGCTTTTTCTGAGAGTAATTGATCAAACCTTTTTGTATGAAGTTCAGTTATACAAACTTTGATGAAAATTAAATACTGTAAAGTACATAGAGCCCACAGTGGCTTGAGATGTCATGCAATAATTAACTGAAAGGAAGATACAGAGAATACCTAAAAAGTAATTATTTGCATGAGGACTTCCTACAGCCAGCTTATCACAGCAATTTTTTACAGCAAAATTAAAGCAATTTTTCGATGGCCGAATTATAATATTATGAGCTAATGCAAAAATGCTTACCAAGAAATTTTTCAAATTTTCTACAGGTATCAGATGTTGACCTTTGACTTCTATGGTCCCAGGAACTATAGCAAACTCCAAATCCAAAACCTCTCCTAATTCTTTCAAAGCCGAATGTGTATTAGTCACCTAAAAAGAAACAGATTAGAAAAATCTTTGTTTTCAAAATAGCGTAAAAATTTTTAAAAGATTGACATCCAAAAATTCAGAAACTTTTGGTTCGTTTGCTAAACTGATTTATTTTTAATGAATAAATTAAATAAATTAAAAATTGATTTTGAGGAATATCAGTTTACAAATAAATTTTCTAAAAAAAAAGATAAAACAGCTGATGCAGCAACATAATCAATACTATATGCAAATACCGCATTACATGAATAGAAGATTTCTATTAATTTAACACCGTTCTCAAATGAACAAATATACAGTATAATTACTTTTATAGTGTGAATACCAAGCGACTCAGCAGACTTTAGATTTGTACCAATGTCATCTAAAAACACTGCTTCATTGGCTGATAACTTCAACTTATTCAATGTTAACTTGTATATTGAGAGATTGGGCTTGCGGTCACCTACAACAGATGATTCAACAACCTAAAGACATACCAATACTAAAAGATTTCACAAAAGTGACAACATATCACCTTAAGTAAAACCTATGTGGTTATAAAGAATGAAAGTTTTCGCTTTAGATTTTATTTTTATTATTTTATTAATTGCAAACGGGAATTTTTTTTCTCCATTCTCTGAAATATCTTCCCTAAAATTATCATAATTGCAAATAATCCACAAGTTTAACAATCCTTTGCTGAACCTTTTGGGAGCTGTCAAAAGCATCCACAAACATATAAAATCTAACACAAAAACATGAAGAAGAAAAGTATTAAAACTGTCTGCCCATTAAGTGAGATTTAAAAAATTTTTAAAAATCAAAAAAAGAATAGTATCTATAAAATGTGTATAATAACTATACAGCTTGCACATAAATTCAGCCAGGCTACTAAAAGTATGTTTGTTAATTTGTATGTTTCTTTGTTATAATTTGACAAAACATTAAAAATCACGGAATGAAAAGCCGCAACTAAGGCCATAATTTTACAAAGCAAAAATCTATGGGCATATTTCAGCTAAAACTACCTTGAAATTAGAAAATGAAATACTACTCACCACGTCAAACAATTGTTTATCAACAAAAACAATACTTCCTTCTACACTTGAGCGAAAGTTATTTGTCAGTAACGCTGTTTTCACACCTTTTTCACGAATAGATTTAATAGCATAAATCATTTCAGGATAAGGTTTACAATACTCTGGAAGTCCAAACTCTGCAAATATGTCAAAATGTAGAGAAGTACCAATTAGACTTTTTGATTTAATTGCTAATAGTTCAGGGAATTCTTCAAGAGTAATTTCACCGCGTTCAAGCTGGCCAAACAAACTGTGATCTCCTCCGTTGAAAAATATTTTATCCATTTGATGAGCTGTTAAATTATTCTTTAATGCAAAATTTTTAAAAAGCTTAACAGGGGAGGGTGTAAGAACACCACCCATATCAAAGATCACCGCCTTCTTAGACATTTTTTTTGTTGTTAAATAAGATAATGGTTGTAGATTTGAGCCAATCATCTTGGAAGAACATTGTACTAGTCTAAGCATGGCTTCTAAATAAAGTAAAAGTCCATATTTCAATCTACGGTTGCACATAAAGGTATTAAGACAAAAAAGAATCAGGATTAAAACTTAGTCAATATTCAACTCAGCTAAGAATTTCTATATCACTTTTAAAAGCAGAATATGTATAAAATATGTACTTGTATTAACTTATATGACCTTATATGAACTTATATGACCTTATATGAACTTATATGACCTTATATGAACTTATATGACCTTATATGACCTTATATGAACTTATATGACCTTATATGAACCTATATGACCTTATATGAACTTATATGACCTTATATGAACTTATATGAACTTATATGACCTTATATGACCTTATATGAACTTATATGACCTTATATGAACTTATATGACCTTATATGAACTTATATGACCTTATAT
>JAUZNK010003528.1:0-10876 GCA_035046665.1 Euphysa ruthae | reverse complement strand
AGTACCAATATGGGCACGACTATTCATATTTAAACAAAATCGTATACATTTATTTTGTGCATATTTCAAACGGGTTTCAAACGGGTATCCAGCAGGAAGTTCAAAACCACTATAGGATATTGTGTTTTTCCTCCCCAACACTCCAAGGTGGTTGGCATGACTTAAAGAAGAATTCCTACCTGTAATCCCTTTGAGATAAAGCGGAAGTTTAAATTCCATTGCCAATTTAAGGCTATCCTGTTCATTGAGATGTAGGCCATCGATCGAAAACAATTCTTCCTGAATGTTGCCAGCTTATCAAGCCAATTCGAGTGATCGACGAATGTGATATTGATTTTAGAACACATATCACGGATATGTACATTCTTCTGAGGCTCGACAAACAATGAAAAAATGGTCAACACGAGGAAGAACAGCAGAAACAATGAAACTGGTGGAAGGGCAGCTTCTACGAACGTGCACACAAATCTCCAACAAACCATTGCACATTTTCCAAGGTGAAGGATGGCTCAAATTATTTACAATGGAAATATCGTCATAAAAAGTTTTTGTGCCTATCGTTGCCTTAAAAATTAATGAATTTATTTTTTTTATTTGTTTATTTTATTTTTGTTTATTAAAATTTATCTTTGTCAAAGGCTGAATAAATACTTACTTACTTAGATCGGTAGTTGGAATAGTCTAAACATGAGCCTTTTTTGTGGACTGGGATAGTTTTAGCTATTTTAAAGACATCTGGAAATACTCCAGAGGTAAAAAAGTTGTTAAACATTGCACTAAGAAATTTGTTAATAACTTCACGAAGTTTCAATAGAAAAGTTGGAATGTATAATTAATAAAGCTAGAGACCTCATGTTTGTTCATTGGCTGTAAAAAAAACAAATTTTCATTAAGACTGGTTAATAAATAAGTTTATTGGGAATAGTCGAAAAAAAATTCTTAAAAGTTTTAGCAGTTTCTGCATTTTCAGTTATAATATTATTTACTTTAGGTCGTATGATTTAGATGGATTTTTATATTGATAATTTCATTTATTCCTTTCCATGTATCTTTAATATTATTTAAATTACTATTGGAAAAATATGGGTAGTATGTTTTTTAAGAGGTCACTAATATTATTTCTATATTATTTCTGCTTTGAATTTGTTAAATAACAATTATTTTTGCTAGTAGCATGAATATCAACTGATTTAAGTGAGCCTTGTGTTATCGATGGTTTAGATTTTAATCTTATATGACATCTAGTTAGCAATTTATTTGGGGTATGTCGGTCCAGGATAAATTCAAACGAATTTAAGAATAAAATCATAGTCTGATTAATATCATAATTCTTTTTTATGTTTGACCGGTTAATTCTAGAAGTGTTTTGAAGAAAGCAATCCTGGACAAAATTCTTAAAACACCGCCTAGAATTTTTTTTCTGGTATCTGGATCCCAGGAAAACTGACAAATTGAGCCATGTCATAAGATATAGATAAAGTTAGATCACCAGAGAGTAAATCAGGGGAATAGAAGTTCATGAAGATGTTTTCAATCAGTGGTTCAGATCTGGAAGTAACTCTAGTAGGTTGGACTATAAAGTAACTCTAGCAGACTGGACTATAAAGGAAAAAGTGAATGTTAACAAAGGGAACCAAGAAAATTAGACGTACCTGTATTTTATCCACGATGTGACACGTTTGCGTTGCAGTGTCCCATCAGTATTACATTTTTCTTCTCTTGGCTTAACTTTTCTAATAAAAGATTTAAATGGTGGATGTTTAAATCATTGGGACACATTGAAGGATGGGGGTGGATGACACATTGAAGGATGGGGGTATATGAACCATTGAAGGACGGGGGTGGATGAACCAAACTATAGTATTACCTTTTCGTGGATGAATTAGTTCAGAAAAAATATGGATCCAAGATGTTCAGATTTATATATGTTAAGGTCTTTGCGAACTTTATAGTTAAGTTTGTATAGCAGAGCACCATCTTTCTTTTCATCTGTTGGACAGTATTCAATAGTAAACCCTTCTATTTCAATGTTAGTGATGTTAGATGTCATTTTGATATAAATTTGATTCAGTTATCCTCATCACCCTAGGAACAATATTTAAAGAACTAACTAGATTTATCAAATTATTATTATGATAGTGCAAAGAGGCTATGTTTTGGTGCAAAAAAATTTCAGAGGAGGGATCAATATTGTTATTAAAATCGATTATGTCGCGATATTTGCATTTTATAGCTGAGTCAGATATGTTATTTTTGTCTCTAAACAAATTTATAAGATGAGGCTGAAATTGTAAGGAGTTAAGATCGTTATTATATAATTTCTTACCAGATAGAGTCAGTTTTAGATTCAAGTCTGTGATTCTTTCCAAAGGGCATCATATTGTATGTACATTTGTGGCAGAACCACCAAGATATATCTTCAATGAGATGATTTTATGTGTTAGTATCGATGAAATTGCCCTTTTTATGGATCTAGTGGAAGCATTTATCAAATTGGATGGCTTTATGATTGTTGCTACATGTCTTTGACAAAACTTACATGAAAATTTCACTGGCATAAACTATAAAAACAAGACCAAGTTAGGTGCACTACAAGAGGAAAAAAAACAACAAAAAATAAAAAAATAAATTTAAATAAAGACAACGAAAAAGAAAAACAATAAATAAAAAATAATAACATGAGAAAAATAAGACAAAAGACCAAAACAAAACTCAGATCAAGACAAAGCCTAATATGTACAAGAAGAACTCTTTGTGCAGCTCAAAAGCAGTATTTGTATATGGGGTCGAATGAATTGATCCTATCCAAAATTTAATAGATCAGCTATAAATGATTATTAGCAAACTTGATTGCAAAATAGCTAAAAAAGTAAAAAAAAACAAAACAGGCCAGCAACTACACCGAATCAACCATGATTATAAGAAAGTCAAAATAACTAAACACTGAAATGGTTTAAATAAATAACGCATTTAAAACTTTTTCCTAGCCATAGCTTCTTTTTTTCTGACCCTTTAATGTTCGTTATGATCTATAGTCGCAGAATTTCCTCTTTTCATTAGTTTTGGTGAGAATATTTGGTCTACAAATATTTTGTCACTGTTATCCTTCATCTTAGAGTTCTAGTGATCAGCTGTCTTTGCAGATCGTCTGAAAATCCCCGATTTGAAAATTTTGCAAATATAGCTTCTTTTTAGACTACTTGTTTCCTCTGTTCGCTCTTTCAATATCAATAGGATTGAATTACCATGTATGTTCGGTATCATATTCTGTAATTTATCTGCTAGCAGTTGTTTACGTTCGTTCCAGGAATTCTCATCGTTTTCTTTATTAATACCACGAAAAATAAATGTCGTTCTCAGAGATTCTAAATTTTCTTAAAAAATGAATCTACCTCATTGGCCTCGTTAGAAACCGCAAAGTTTGTTGGTGGAAAAATTTTTTTAGTTGCGCGCAGACAGTTTATCATTTTTCCGGTATTGTATTATTATTATTTTAAACCAGTCCTTTTCTACAAGGAGCAGTTTATGAAGGTATTTCATTTTGAAGGAGAATTTTTTAAATCAGTTCCTTTCTATAGGACTAAGAGCGGCAACTAGGCAGGCAGCTAAAAGAAGGATAAAGATAAAGCAGATCTCACACAGATCTCACTGAGAATAAGAGGATATTATCTGAAAAAATACCATATGCTTATAAAATTGTCTTTAAATATATATAAAAACAATATCTATGTATCTCAGGTGTTCAGATTTCTGCGAAACTCCTCGAGAACGCCAATTCTAACAATTAAATAGTCTTCCAACCTTGATCGTTACTTGCTACCTGCTACTTGCTACTTGCTGGAGTCCGTTGAAATATTCAGTGATAAATAATATGACGAATCAATTACAATAGATAAGTCATTCTAAGGAAATACGCGATGTTCCAATATGACCTTTTAAGAGAGTTTTTACACTCAGGTAATTTTTGATGCTATTGGTAATAAAGATGTTGTGGGTAACTTTTTAAAACATTGAAGTTGGTGATGTTATTATTGCAATATCCGTGCTGTAAATCTTTATATTTCTTTCAATTTTAATCTTATTTAACGCTTTATAAATAAAAAAAAAATCGCGGTGTATATACCCTATAGAGCCTATTTGAAAAATGTTTTGGAAATTATTTATCAACTTACTTATCAAAAATAATATCTTATGGACCCTGATTAATAAGAACTAACATTTCTTTGGGTTTTTAAATAAATAGATGGCATTTAAAATTAGGTTGTTTTTTTTAAGGTTCGTACCAAGGTGCCTTAAAGGACTAAAAATTGAATTTAGATGAATAATCAGATCTCTCTTTCGTGAAAAAATATAAACAATATATACCATTGTTGTCCTCTTCCTTAATTTACGCCCTCTTCCCTAATTGTATCATTTTGATCATTTTTTAAACTTGCTGAAATCTAATTAGAATTTGATACTATCGAAAAGTTGGAGATGTCAATAGCAAAAAAATTACGTGCAAATTCTATGTTATCTATCATTGGTTGTCTGGCTGAGTAAACGAGGCATTGGTTTCAGGTTCCCAGACCTTTGGGTTCGAACCCAGCTCAAATGGTAGCTCTAAAAAAGTACAACAGAACCAAACCCGTGAGCCCTTCTGTAATAAAATAGTTCGTAAACCATGAGTTTGCCAACGTCAAAGATACAAATGGTTGGAAATACGTAAATTACTTCACTTTAACTTCAGAGATCATTTATTTAGATTAAAATTAATTACTTAGAGCTTACATACGATTTCAATTTTTGGAGAAAGCCCCCGTCCAAAACTTATTCAAACACTTTGGAAATATCAAGGATTTTGCTGATACAGGTAAGAATACAGACAAGAAAACAGGTAAGAGTACAAGTAAGAATATAGGTAAGAATACTGGAAAGAATGCAGGTAAGAGTACAGGTAAGTATACACGTATGAATACAGGTAAGAATACAGAATATTAACCACTATAAGAATATTACAAATGTTGGTCTTAACCACTATGATGGTGATAACAACCACTTTAGATGTTGGTATTAACCACTATGATGGTGATAATAACAACTTCAGATGTTGGTCTTAACCACTATGATGGTGATAACAACCACTTTAGATGTTGGTATTAACCAATTCAGGTGTTGGTATTAACCACTCGTTTTTAAGTCTCTTAATAAGGTTAGTTGTGGCATTTTGCAGCCGAACCGGAAAATTTCCATTGATTCAAGTCCACTCAGAATCAGTTTAAAGCACATAATATAACTCCAGCGAGTTTGTAATAAGCAGAAATATCTTAGAAAGGTCATAACACTCAAGTTTATGAGCTTTTAACCCACACTTTGTGCCAAATTTAAGAAAATGGAAAACATAAATTTATTTTAGGAGGCCTAAATGTCAATCTTTTGGATCATAATAGCAACTACATTCTTGACAACAGAGTTCACACTCAAATTACACTTTTGTATAGTAAATTTTGTTCTACCACACCATTAACTAGGGATCTTATAAAAGTAACATAAACACCTCGTCTTTATTAAATCACGTTTTCTCAAATGTTTCTGACAAGATCACACAGAGCAGGGATCACTTGAAATTAATCTTTCTGATCATCAGCCAATTTCCTCTATCCGCAAAATCACTACATTTAGACCAGGTACTAAAGAATTTAATAAATCAATACAAAAAACGAATGAAAACAACTAAAATAGAAAATGGTTCTCAAGAGTGGTTTGATAAAGAAGTTGCAGAAAAAATAGCTATAAGAGCTAAATTGTATAAAAAATTTAAAAGGACAAAAACAGATGCAGGAACTATTTAGCAGAGCTAAAAATTTTGTTCTTTGAGATATTATAAGAAAAAAAAAGAGATTTATTTACAAATAAAGTTAATGAAAGTATATGTAAACCTAAAAATCTGTGGAAAACCTTAAATGATATAGCATTTACAAAATCATAAAACCCTTCTTTATTAGAGTTTTATGTTTTAAGCTTTTCTTGGAAATCTTTCAAACAGTCTTTTAAATCTCCTTCCAAGAGCATCAAATATTTATAATATTCGAACAACCCTAAATTTTTATGGACAATTGAACATTTCGAAGGAATTTTAATTCTAAAGGATCACTGAGATGTAGTTGGAAACATAATTAATGATTCAGAATTAAATAAGTCACCAGAGCTTGATGAATTATCAGCTGTGATCTTTAAGGACGGATGTGCTTCTATTTTGAGAACACTCACACAAATAAAATATCTTTCTATCAGGACTACCATATTTCTAAATGATTGCAAACTAGCAAAAATTGCTCCGTTATTTAAAAAAGGAACAAGAAAGATCCAAAAAGCTACAGGCCCATATCATTATTGCTAATCCCATCCAAAATTTTAAAAAATGTCAATGAAGGTCAAACGAGATAATTCGTTGAAAAAGAGAACATTTGATATAAATTTCAATTTGGATTTCGAAAGGGTTTTTCGACAGAGACATGTTTGTCACAACTACATGATAGAATTACAAAAGGCTTTGAAAACAGACATTTTCTTTTTTTTCTTGTTATTCTGTGCTTCGACTGAATTTAATTCTATGTGTGTTATGTATAACAGAACCACAATGGAAATATTGTTGTGACAGACAATTTTTGTGCCTGTCATTGCCACCATTTGGTTTTTGTCTTAATGTTTATTGTTATTGTTATATTTTTGTTTTCCCTTGTCTTCTATCAATATTTGCCTCCAATAGGGAAATTAAACCAACACTACATAAATATATACAATAAAATTAAAAATATTAATCGTGCTTAATTACATAAAATCTATATGTAGTATTACATGAAAAGCTTGTGTTATAACAGTTGAACTTAAGTTAGTTTATGATCATTGGAAGGATAACCCAAAAGACACATCTTTGTTGAAGAACAATGTTCTTTTCATGGAAACCCGTGTTGAACATGATCTATCCAAGTTTAACCACTTCGTTTTTAAACGGAAATAATGATATTTTGTATATATTTTATATGTTTCAACATTTCAGATCAAGTGTTGAGAAGGTGTATTTTTAAAAGTCCTTTAAAAGTATTTAGATTGGGTGCGTTTTTTATTTCTTCGAAAATGGTTTTGGCCCATGATATACTATAGAGTGTTCGAAATATTTGCAAGTGTTTTTAGGTAGTTTATATTTTTTTTGAGAGTTGATCTGATTATTAGCAAAGAAATTTCCAAACCTTGACGGGAGTTTCTGTTGTGTAGCTTTGTACATAAATATTAAAATTTGATGAATATTTGTTTTATAAATGTTTAACATTGCAGGGTTGGCCATAATAGGCAATACACGGTCCCTACAATTTTTGAATGTAAGTATTTTGCAAATGTGTTTTCACTGATTCCTAATTTTTGAAGATTTGATGGATGAGTTGATCCCCATGCAATGTTTGCATACGTAAGATGGCTGTGCACAAAACTGAAGTATAAAAGACGTCTAGATTTTAAATTCAGGAATGTTTTGGCTTTATAAAGAAGGCCAATTATGGAGGCAAGTTTTGATTCAAGGGTATTTTTGTGTACTTTCCAAGACAGTATTTCATCAATAATAACGCCAAGGAAATACAAAGAGTTAGTTTGCTTTTGTTTAAAACCATTGATTAACTGAGTAGGTAATTTTAAAGGGACAATTGGGGTGTTGTATGAAATAGAATAAACTTTGTTATTTTGCCGTTAAGTGAGTGTTTATTTGCCTTAGACCACGTGTTAAATTTTTATAATTCTTCATTTATTTTGGTAAAAAATTGTTTTTTATTTTTATCACGGAGAAAGAAGTTTGTGTCGTCAGCAATCATAATGGTTTTTACTAAAGGAGATCATTACACATGTCGTTAACATATATTAAAAATAAAATTGGACCTAGTATTGATCCTTGTGTTACTCCACAGATTACATCCTTTAGACCAGTCCCCTTTGAATAAACAAAGTGTGTTCTATGACTAAAGTAACTTTTTATTCGTTTAATGTAGCACCTTTTTTCCGTAACGACGTAGTTTATTGAGTGAGATTTTACGATCGACTGTGTCAACTGCCTTTGACAAGTCAATGAAAACTCCTAGTGTAAAAGTATTTTTGTCGAAAAGTCTTGTTATTTGTTCTACTAGTTCTAATATTATGTGCTCTGTTGATGTGTTCCGTTGAAAGCCAGACTGTTTTGAGTTAAGAAAATTGCTATTTTTCATGTGCAAGTATGATTCTGTTGTGTACCATTCTTTCAAATGTTTTTGAAAAAATGGGAAAAATAGAAATAGGACGATAGTTTGAGACTAAAGTAGGATCTCCCTCTTTAAAAACAGGATATAATTTAGATGTTTTTAAAGCAGAGGGGAAAAACTCCATTTTTAATAGATAATTTTAAAATATGAAACAGGTGCTTTCCTATATTGTCTAACACATGTTTTATGCTTTACTATTTAAATCATCATACCCTGCTGCTTTATTAGGTTTTAGGGATGAGATGGAGTCGTTAAAATCTTCGTAAGTACGTCCATTATTTGGTAAAATGTTAATAATTGGGTCACCTAAAAATTTTCCGTGGTCTAAATTAGAATTATCTATTTTCGATGCTAAGTTTGGTCCAACATTTGCAAAAAATTTCATTAACTCTGAGAAAATTGTGTTCTTATTTGAAGCTTTGACCCCATTTTCCTGTGTAATTTCTTTAGGCAAGAATGTTAGGCAAGATTCAGTCATGCAGATGACATCGAAGAGGAAATTTAACGTTTTATAAAATTACTTAAAAGTTTCGAAAAAGTTTTTTTGTATGGACCTAATATTAACATTTGAGATTAAGAAATCGCTATCTGAAATTCCTTTTTGAGAGATATCGATTTCATTATAATACTTCGTGTTAAAACACTGTTCACTTAAAGCGTAAAAATTGTTGAATCATTTTCAGATAAATTTAGAAGAAATTTTCATTTTATCGGTGATTCAACTTCTTCAAAATTTGAAGACATAAAAATATAGTATAAATATAATAAAGTTTTGGTGCAGCTCAAAATAGCTTGATTACAGAGTTATCATTAACCAGCTTTTTCCGATCCTACCTAATATGCATGTTACTTTTAATTTTCATAGCTAATGTATATTTGTATGTGACAGAATAAATACTAAACTTACCTAATAACAGAACAAAAATAGCTCAGTAACCAAACTTTTTACCGTGAATAAAAGAGAAGAGTGGTACTAAACTTTTCCTCACGTCACAGTCAAATCCCATGATACATCGAGCAACTCCGACTTAGGAATTAAATTAACTCATAACCAAATACCACATACCACTTGTTTCTAAAGACAATGCTGTAGTTTTAAGGATTGTTGAGAAAAGGCATGTTGGGGAATGCACAAAAAAATTACAGACGTTTTATATAATTTTTTAATGCAGCAGCTTACCTCATACCTTAGACCTCAATACCTCAATACTTCAATAGCTCAATACCTCATACCCAATACCTCATAACTCATAACTCATCCAATACGATTACAAGCCTAAAACCCACCAATAACATTTCAAAAATGTATAACTCACACATTAATTTCGTGGGGTGCACACAAACACTAAAAACAGAGACTTATATCAGTTTAAAGCTAAAATTCTGATTGTTGCCAGACATTATGAATTTTATAATCCTTTAAATTGCTTTTATGACTATTCTAAATTCAATATTTCTATGATGACTGTATAAATATGAGTATAAATATCGATGTTACTAATTGAAAAAATATATTCTTATTGAAGTATAAAATATCAATGTGGCAAATTGAAAATTCTCATTACATAATTATAATAATTATATATGGTTTGTTCTTGACAGCTGTCCTAACCAAAATTTGAATTATGGGATTGAATATTTTAACATGCAATTAAGCAATGAAATAACATTAAAACATAGGATCAATCTTTTATTCTCAGAAGAGAAATCAAGGTATTAACCTGTGAAATAGCTTCATAAAAAATATGCGAGGTGACATGGCATCAGGTGAAAAACAGAATGAGGGATTAAAAGTCAACTTAGCCATTAGCAGGTATGCGTCTGTTAAAAGTGGAGTTGTTGTAGAACAAGATCAATGCAAAACGTATAAATTTCAGCGAAGTGAAATATCTACCAGTAAGGTCAACATAGCCAAACTATATTCGCAGGAAGAAATTGAGGGTAACTTTTCAAATAAATTGAAATGTGAAAACAAACCAAAGTTTAGGAAACATATATTAGATGAATTCCAGCTAAAAGAAAATTGCAGTTATGAACTTTTGTTAGAAACGGTTGGGTATCTTCCTACAGATGTTGAAATTACTGTCATAGAACACAATATATATGTGTATGCATGGAAGACTGGCGATGAAGAGATCACAGCGTGTTTCCAACTACCTATTGATTGTGACATTAGTACCCTTTGTACCGTGATGACTGATAGACATTTGAAGATACAATTAAAAAAACATTAGAATACATGCTCCTTGATAAAGGGCCTTAATACAGTCTGAATCTACTTGCTTCAATGGAATTTACAAGAATCCTTAAATTACGTCATGCAGATTTAATGAAAGCGTTTCGTAAATAAAGCAGTTTTTATTGTCACGTAACGACCAAAAAAATCAAACGAAACGTGAAAAAAATTGCGTATGACATGTGACCCTTGACACGTGACCCTTTATCCGTTTTGAGCCAATGTGCTTATTTTTTTTCTGCACTCTTTCAACTAAAAATCAAATCTAGACTGTCAACATTGGATTTAAATAAAATAAAATATTTTTTCCAAAAACTAAATTGAAATTATATATATATTTTATATATATATATATGTATATATATATATGTATTATATA
>JAUZNK010003527.1:0-10877 GCA_035046665.1 Euphysa ruthae | reverse complement strand
AACAGATGAAACAAACTAGCCATGAATAAAAGTTATTTATTTTTTTAAAGCCAAGAATGACTTTGCAACATGTTGCCTCTTTTTTATTTTACATATATAATTGATATTTTGTTACCTTATAACCAATATCAAACATGAAGCAAACTACTTTTGAAAACTAAATGTTTCTTCAAACCTCTAAAAAAAAAAAAAGAAGTTTATTTTGGTAAAGTAAAGTATAATTTAGCTTTGTAAAAAGTTAAGGGGTGCCACTTTGATTTTTTCTTTAGGGGAGCTGAAATCTATTATACAATGCTTGATAAAATTACTGCTGGCAGAGAAGGAAATAGCATCCAAGACTGATGTGGATAAAAAAATAATCATGATTGCTCTAATACATTTAATAACTACTTCTCATCTATTGCTGCGTAACCTAGCTGAGAAAATAAAACCAATTCACAAACCTTTTATAAACTATCTAAACAGCCCTGACAAAAACTTGTTTTTCATTTCTCCTGCTACGCCTGAAGAGGTCCAAGACTACATAGTCACTATGAATCCAAAAAAGAGTGTAGGTCCCAATAGTATTCCCACTTGTGTACTAAAAGTTTCAGTAACAAATCTCTATCACCCTCTCAGTGTTATAATAAATGAATCTTTTAAGTCAGGAAATTTCCCCAGCCTATTTAAGATTTAAAGTTATTCCTGTCCGTAAAAAGGGGATAAAATTAGATCATTCTAACTTCCGACCTATTTCTCTACTCTAACGTTAGCAAACTGGTTGAAAAATTTTTGCATAAAAAATTGTAAAGTTTTCTGAATATATTTCAATGTCTTTCTGTATGACTTACAATTTGAATTCAGGATAAGACATTCTACAACTCATACACTTGTAGATATAACTGAAAAAATTAGGGAAGCACTTGAGAAAAAGGAGCTTTCATATTGAGCGTTTGTTGATCTGCAAAAAGCATTCGACACAAGATTCGATTACAAGATTTTATTATCAAAATTAAAGCACTGTGTCAGGGGAGTCACCTTAAAGTGTTTCGAATCATATCTCTCGAATCGATCACAATTTGTAACTATACATAGTGTACTCTCATCTATAAAAGAAAATGGCGTTGGTGTACCCCTAGGCTCAATTGTTGAACCTTTTCTTTTTCTTATTTACATTAATGACTTTGATACTTGTATTAAATATTCTAAAAATAATCACTTTGCAGATGGCACTAGTCTTTTAATAATAGATAATTAAATTAAAAAACTGAATATACACTTTAACTTTGATTTTTCATCGCTGTTACATCGGTTAAGAGCAAATAAATTTTCCTTAAATGCTAAAAAAACCGAAATTTTTTTGTTTAACCTAAAACTAAAAATATAACAAAGCAACCTAACTTTCGAATCTGTGGTCAGAAGCTGGATCTTGCACACAATATAAAATACTTAGGGGATGATTTTAGATTAGAATGTCACATTTTCCAACCAAATATCATCCCTTCCATCCAAACTTAGTCAAGCTAATGGAATGCTTGATAAAATAAGATGTTGCGTCAGTTATAAAACACTTATTAATATCTGGTATGTAATTTTTAACTCTTAAGATATAGAAGTCAAATATGGGATCGATCATTATCACTACAAATAAAACAAATAACAAATCTCCAAAATAAATCACTAAGAATTTTACACTTTTAGCATGGCAGATCTGATCCAAATTTATTATACAGTCTTGCTCATACCATTAAGTTGAATGATCTAATCTATCTGCTTATTTGTACTTTTGTATGTGAAAAACTAAGTAGTCTCCTGCCAAATATTTTTAAAGATTATTACAAATATATATATATCACACTATTAGATCTGTGTCAAAAAGTAACCTTGTCATACCACTTAAACAAACCTTTAAATATGGCCTCAATTCTATCATATATCAATCTATTATATCATGGATTGTTCTCCCTGATGAATTCATCATATCGTTGATAAATACTCCTAAGCATATCTTTGTCAACAAAATAAAATGCACTATATTTTTATCTTATGACACATTTTAACTTGTTTTTTATTTCTTTTTCTTTTTGTTAGTTTATTTTTAAACATAATGTTTTAAATATATATTTTTTTAAGACAAATAACTATATAACTTTTATTTTTTCTCCATTATAGTTTCATTGACAATAAAAATATTGAGGCTAAACAGTTTGTTTGGTTTTTTTTGGTTTTTATTATTCTTTGGTTTATATATTTAATTTTCTTTGTTCAAGATTACTTTTAAATAGTACCTAGATTTTTAATATTTATATACTCTGTATATATTTCTGTAAATAGTTTTGAAAAGGAGTAGTTAAATGATCTCATTATTTTGAAATCTTACATTCTTCAAAATTATCTCAAAATTTGTATTTTTTGTTTGTTTGTTTTGTAATCACCTATCTTCTTACACAAAATAATACTAGGTCGAACTTTGTCTCAGTTTTTACTGTTTTTTTGATCCTATGAATTTAACATCGTAGCAGATACAATAATGAGATTACACTTAGTTTATTAATTATTTTACTTTATATTTACATTATAGTTATATTAGGTTTTATCATTATTTTAATTATAATATATGACGGTATCTAAAACAGGTACGTTATAATAAGAAGCTAAAACATATAAAATTTAAGACAGGCAAACTAAAGTGGCCTTTAAAATTATACAAAAAAATATTTATCCTACATATGAAGCTCAAAAGCTGTATTATATACATAAGTTATTTACATGTTATTTACGAAAAATTATCTTCAAAATGTATCTTTTCGATGTGAGAAAAATAATAATAAAAAAAAAAAACCAAACATATTTGTTAAGAAGAAATTAATTTATATTATAAACTTGAATCTTTTAGACTCGACTTCTAATTTGTCTGGCAATAAGTTCTAACAGAAATCTGATTGGTACATAATAGAATTTATTCCATATCTGAAAATATTCTTAATAATAAGATGAATTTTATTTTGTTGCAGATCTAAGAGAATAGTCAAATAAAAAATTACTTTTAAAGTTAATTGGAAGTTTATTATTTACATTTTCTCATGCAAATAAACAGTTAAATGAGTATATTAGGTCTTCTAATTTAATGATATGCGAGGTGTCATAATATATCAGTATTATAGTGATTATTTTAGAAATGTATTATTCGTAAAAATTTATTTAAAGATTTATTTATGTAAAGTTTTAGGTTTTTTAATTGTTAAGTTTACACTGACCCCAGATCTTGCAGCTGTAACTGAGATGAGAACTTAAAATTGCATACCAGACAGGTATTATGGTTTCTAAATTAACATAGTGTCTGGTTTTTGATAAAATTCCATTAGCATGACTTAATTTAGATGAAAGTGTCTTTAAATAGAAAGAAAAGGAGAGATCATTGTCAAGTATAGATATTTAACCCTTTAAGAAGCGTAACTGCCATAATAATGTGGCGATCCTGTTTTTCACAATATCAGTATCGCCGTAATAATACACATCTAGGGTGTATGCTGGTTAGAGTTGCTGTGAATTATTAGTATTGGCCTAACACCCTTCAAACTTGGATTTCTTCTATCTAGAATGTTCTGCGGAACTTTTAAACCCGAAATGGATTCTTGACAGCGATTATTTTGTGAGCAATTATTGTATTTAAAAAAAAACTAAAATTTGGCGGTGAAAAACAATGTTATTCTGCAGAAGAAGTCACAGATTTTGTCCTGAAATAATGATTCAGATCTTTCATCTTTGAATGATACCTCTTCTGGTGATGATGAAGAGTTCGTCATTTGACCAAAATTGCGAATATGATAGCAAACCCAAATGAATACGGATTTGTTACTTTTATCCCTTAGATCTTGCAGAGAAAGTTTTTTTTTTTTTTTTTTTAATTTCTAAATCCAAAAGATAAACATAAAGTTGAATTTAACAAGGGTAGTGTATCCATATCTTTAACTGCTTGTGGAATTTTATTTCAATAAGGTGTCCTAATGGCGTGTAAGTGTCATAATATTTTTTGCATGATTGTATAAGTGATTATAGTAGGATGTGTGATAGTTGGAAATAAAGAATTTGAGCACATGGAATTAAGGAAACTGGTTACATCACTATTAGAATTATAGTTTAGTAGATTATTAGTAAGATCTCCTAAAAGGACGATACCTTTACTTCCATAAAACAATTTATCTTTTAGAATTGATAGAAAGAGGGAGTTAAACTCATTGACACGGATGATGATAGATAGGCTCTACTATGGTATTATTTTTAGTTGGATGGACAAAATCGTTCCTTACTTTGTAGCTGAGTTCTGATTTAATATAAAGTAAAGTTTCGCCTTTTTTTGTGGAGCAAGGAGTAAATTCAATACCATATCCATCAAGAGAGATGTCATTTATATGCGATTTAGCTGAGACCCGTGATTCAGTAATAGAAATAATATTAGGTTTAGTTTTAGCTAAATTTAGAAGAAATTAAGAATAAAAGAGGATCTAACACAGAGCCTTGAGGAACACCACATATTATAGATTTTAGAGAAGATCTGTAACCATTAATGGAGAAATTGTTTGCGATCATGTAAAAAAGGATGAAACCAGTCAACAGTATCAAATGCTTTTAGAAGATCAATAAAAATTCCACAAGCAAAATGAGTATCAAGAGCCTCACTGATTTTTTCATTTATACTTATGAGAGCATGAGATGTTGAATGTTTAGATCGAAAAAACCCAAAGTCCTGTCAAGCAGTTAAGCTTTTGAGGAAAGAGTACAATGTACAATGAATGTAAAATGAATGAAGTGTAACCACTTATGCCTAAAGGGAAGCCAAAATTTCTGATGTTCTAGCATATGGTTTTCTTTATTATATTGCATAGTTCTGGGATTAGACTCAATGTCACCAGATAATGTTAACTTAAGAAATTTCAGATAAAATAAAGAATTTAATGCACCATCTGGTTTGAAGGATTTTGTTTTTTTCGTAGAAATGTGTATAAATTATGTGAGTGAGTAATTGCAGAGGCATCAATTTGATTACTTAACAGACCTTTTTAAGACCAGACTATTTAACTGACCTAAACTAAAAATAAGATTTCCTATGTTAAAAATATAAATACTAGGCTAAAAAAATAAAATTTACCTAAAAATACAAATTTAACAGCACTAATATATTTAAAGTAAATCTTAAGAAATGCAAAGAAAAGAACACTGAGATTAAAAATAGGAATGCCCAAAACACAAAAATGTCAAAAATAGTGAAATGGAGATGAAACGATTTTTAAATTTTATATTTTTAATATTTATGTTTTGATTTATTATTATTATTTTTATAAATTTGGTATATAAAGGTATTTAGATGCGTTTGTAACAGACACATCTGATCAGAGCACTTCAAAAAATTCAGAGAATCCCTAAATACACAATAAAAAGGACATTGTAAAATCTGTTGTTTACAATAATCAACTAAGGATAGCACTATCAAAAGATTCCAAAATTTTAACCTAACTAAGTAGTAAGTAAGTAAATATATAGTTATTTATTTACCTAAGTTTAAACAACCATTTTAAAGCAACAATCAAGATTGGAATTAATAAAACAATGTTACGTGTTTCCATATGGTGTTTTTCTTCAGTAGTTAAATCATAATATAGATATTTATGTCTGATTGACATTTCAATCTCTCTTAGTCTATACTAAACTGGTTAAGTTCATGACCCACCTTTTGATGAACAAGTTTTAAATTTTAGTAAACAAATTTTCACAAATTGACTTCCATACGATATGAAATTAGTAAAATTTCACCTCAGTTATGAGATTTAGTAAATTATTGCTAAAACTGTGTAACGTAAACAAAATCACTGAATAATTTTGAGAAAACAACAGTTAAAAACAGAAAAAAAATTTTTGAAATAAAAACTTGAATCAAATTTCTTAGCACCATTTCTAGTAATCATAAAGTTTATCATCACAAATCTCAAATATTCAAGCAAATGGTAAGGCAGCCCTTGGAGTTAGCCGTGACATATGCCACAGACATATCAACAGCAAAAATTGCTGCTGCCAGTTTTTTGTATTTTCCCATGACTAGATGTCCATTTATTATCATATGTTTAACAAAAATAAAATAAATTTAGTCCATATTACTTTTAAACCCATAATTTTAGAAAGTATTATTAACCTATCTTTATATATTTTATGATTTATTAAAGTAATAATTACTTAGGCTGTCTTTTCACTTACCATGTTTTTATAGCTACCATCTATTGTCTGCTTTATCTACCATAATAATAGTAGTTGTGTTTACGCTTAAAAAATCATTTCAGAGGATTATATCTGCCAGTCACTCCAATTCAAAGACATTTAGTTTAGATATATAATATTGAAGGTTTTAACAAATATATTCTTATATACTTAATTTAAGAGGTGTTAAATGTTCAAATATCACATGACATTCTTCTTCTTTTTTACAATGTATAATAATAAAGTTTTTTTCGCTCAATTCATTTGTAACTTTTAAGCTACTTGTTCTTGGAGGAGTTGCATAATAGTTTAATGGTTTGATAATTCTGTTGCTCAAAAATTAATTTTTTCAACCTAGCAAATCTTTTCTGAGATTATTTTAATATAAATGGTCATAGTTTTATTAGCATTATTTGTTTTTAATATGTAAAAATAAAAATATATAAGCAAGATCAGATTCAAAACATTTGAAAATAAATACTCTGAATTTATCTAATATAATTTATCTAGGTTAAATTTTTTAGAAATTTTTTTAGTTTTAACTATTGGTTTTTTATTTGTGGGGAATTTTTTTTTTAGCTTTTTAAAGTTATTTTTTTTTAGCTAACAGCAAAAGGCTGTTGGATATATGAAAGATACTGACAACATTTATTTAACATTTATTTAGTCTAACGGTTTATATTTTTATTATCATCTTTTACTAATATATTAACATTAGCACAACAATGGTGCTGAATTTTGAATAATGCTGTGTTTTTTGTATGATGACATGATGTCATTTCCAAGTCCACGTTAGTATAATCTTCATTATTATTTAAGTATGTACTTAAATTCTTTGTGAAGAAGCAGAGAGAATAATCTAGCTTTTAATATTCTATTATAAAATATTAATTAGAGGTCAACTAATTAATTAATAATTAAGTATTTTAAAAACATATTTCTACAAAAAATATAAACATCTTTTAATAAGTATTGATGGATGAAATGTTATAAGCATTACATTAGTCTAATAGTAAATATTTAGGATAGCAATTAGGGAGTATTGAGAAAAATTTTTGTTTTTTTTTTTTTTTGCCAAAAATGTCCTAAAAATGCCCAAAATAAATATAAAAAACATGATCAAGTTTTAGAATTCCCTTAAGTTTATTACTTTTCATTTTCTAGAATATCGGTTTGGGATAAAATATCTATTTACATCCATCACAAAAATCTTAAAAAGTGTTTGTTGCCAGGTAACCAGGCACTTGCAACTGGTCTCATTCTAGATTCTAAGCAAGTTCTATGTGGAGGATCTATAAAACCAATTTGGGTAATTGTCACTATGGAGAAAAAAAGCTGTGATAGACATACTGAATTTGTGTTCTTTTGTCAGATACGTCCATCAAAAACTAAAGTGCTTATATTCTTGTAGTCTACAATGTCTACACTTGATTTGAAATTTATAAAAATATGTTTCTCACCAACTTCTATGCCTAATTCTTTTAATATCTTCTAAGTCTTTGTCCCATCTGATTAAAGTGGTGACGATTCTGCTTGTTGTATATGTAGAATAAAGAGTAGAGCAATAAACCAGTCATTAAATGAGATTTTAGAACATTTTCTTATATAACTAGCAAATAAATAGTATTTTAGTTTGATTGTAAATTTGGTTTAGATTTTGAGGGTTGTGACTAGCTTGGTAAAAATTATATTTGTCGAAAGACATGGAAAGAAAAAATTGCAGAAAGAGCAAAACTAGATCCAGAACAACAAAGTGACAGAGAAAGCGATAGTTAGAAACTTTAAAATAAAAGAGAATCAAGTACAACAAACATTACCTCGTATAACCATATCTTCTGTGTCGCCATTTCAGACAAAAAAATTCACTGGTAAAGCTTTAAAGCGAGTGGCAAAATCTGCCAAATTTAAATTTACCAAAATTTACCACATTCACCATATAAAAAACGTTTTGTACTAGCTAAGGTCACCAAGGAAGCTGAACTGACTGTCAATGGCTTTAAGAGAGTTTGTGTTGATTTAACTGATGAATGTATTAAAGTTGTTAGATTGTTATTATGAGAAAGACAGCAAGTACCAGGGAGAAAAGACAGATTAATAATTCAGAAAGCCCATGGTTTTGAAATCTATGGGTTGACATCCCTTGGGGGATAACCATGTCTAATGGCCAGGTTGGGCTCCTCAGCCTTGGTTGGCAACCTTCCTAGTGATGGTTTCACGATACACACCTAGTTCTTTGATCTGTAAGACAGGGTGGACGACAGGAAGGGCATCCGGTTCGTTAAAATCATGCCAAACTCATATGTTGGTACAACTTTATGGTACAACATTCTAACCCATGCTAGAATGGAAAATGGACGTAAAACTATAAGAAGAAGAAGAAGAAGTCTCAGCGAATGGGGGAGAGCTCCAAGACCACACTACAAGTTTGATACTTGTTGATGTTGATGAAGGAGGCATACCATGGGTTCGTTGAAGTTTTTCCATAATTGTACATTGGACTCACTAAATTTTGTGAATTGAGGCCACCAAATATCAAATTATTTGACCAGATACACCATGATGTCTGTGTTTGTGCTTACCATGAAGATATACGTTTGATTTTGACTGTATGAGAACTTACTAATTTATCTTCTAAATTTAATGTCTTTGTGAATCAAGTTACCTGTTGCGAGTCATGTAAGGACTGTATTTATCGTCAATGTCCTAGAAGCATTCAAGTCTTCTCCAGAAGATGGGGCTACACTTACAAGATGTCATCAGTGGCAGTCTTGAAAAAAAAAATTGAAAAATGTATTCAATAATTTGGAGAGCCAATTGAATGGTTTTCTTGTACACAGGTATGTCAAAAGAGAACAAACAGCTACATTTGCAAAACTGATAAGTGAATGCAATGGATTTTTTAAGGAATGCTACATTAGTATAACAAGATAAAATCCGCCAGACCTGGAGATTTTGAGATCAAAGATGTTGTTCTTGATTAATATGTTTAAGGTATCTGAGGATACTGAAAGTGAATCTGGAGAATTACAGTTGAATCCGATTATTAATTGTGTAAACTCAGACATTCAAATAGATATTTGTGATTCGGTTCTTGTCCATTATCAAGTTTCAAACTTCCCTGGTGAAGTAATTGTTGTATATGGGCTAAATTTCCAAGTCAGTGTCATGCATACAAATGGAAACATATTTTGGACTTTGAAAGTAGACAGAATTTTATATCAAATACAGAGTGTTATAAAGATTTTAAAACCGCCAGAAGTCGCAGGAATGCATGGCCAATTTACGTTTAGAGATTTGTAGTACTTTTTAGTCAAATATGCATGTATAATGTAAAAAAAATGTGCTATGTTGTGTTTGTTGTAAGAAAATCTGTAAATAACCCTAAAATTCTTTACTTCTATTTTATTTTTCTTTTTTCGGAGACAGTGAGTAATTTTACAAAAGTTTAATTCTATAATATAATATCTAAATGCAGAGAGTAGGGTCAATTTACATGTATCTATCCTTTAGTTGCATGACATTTATTTTACACTTTTTTAAGGCTGAAAAAAGTGTTGGAAATAAGAATTTTATATTTTTTTGAGGTTTTATAACCAAGCAGACAGCTGTTGTCAAAGAAACTTTGTTTTTTCAAACCTCAAAGTAATTTAATTATAGATTATTTATTAATAACCATTAGAGGTAATATTCATTTTTGCTAATTGTAGAAGATTTATTAAACTTTATATGTATGTATAATATTTTCTTTTATGGATAAGTGAGAATATTTTATGGATAATCGAGAATATTTTATAAATTTATTTATTTTTACTTGTATAAAAAAATTCGTAATAAAATTTAGCTCTTAATCTGAAATATAATTTTTATAAACATGACTCTAAAAAATTTATTATTATAAATTAAATAATTCTGGCTAAGTTACGTTCAGCTGTACTACACACTGCCATTTGTACCATAACAAAATATTGGCGTACAAGTTTAAAGTGTATATTCATTAATACAGTGGCATTTCACTTAAAGAAAAAGTAATAATTAAAGAAACCATTATTTTCTAAAAATTCTCATGAAATTCACTTTTATCTATTTAAACAAATTGCGATAAGAAAATTTCTGGAATATGAACCAAATTCTGGTTTCAGAATTTTATGTCGTTAACAATTTTTATGTTTTGTAATATTTGTCAAAATTCTTTTAAGATTCTGCTTGTGGTTTTTTTGTGAAGTTTAAGACGATATTATGCATCTAGTAGCATCTATTACTTAGTATTTATTTGGTTTAAAAAACGTAGCTACAATTTGCAAAAATATAAAAGGCAGATATAAACCAAAAAACAAAACACAGTAAGTAGCTACTTCAAAATGATTTGCTAAATGAGATGTGCCTATGTTTTAGGATTTCTTAAGAATTAAAATTTATTGTACTTTTCCAGGAAAAAATATTTTGACTTAACGCTTTATATAGATTTGCATATCTTTTTCAATGTTTTCAATGTATCGTAGTTTTCCAGTTGGTTAGAAACCATGGAAGTGTTATCATTCATTGGCGATAGTTGCCGATAGCTCTATCTGTAATATTGAAGAATTTACTAAAAAAAGAATGCCGCTTTTAAATAATCATGTGTTTGGTTTGGTTATTTATACTTTATGTAT
>JAUZNK010003526.1:0-10877 GCA_035046665.1 Euphysa ruthae | reverse complement strand
GTATATTCGGTCACGAGATCTCGGCAAACGTGTCTGATATAAACACCCCCTTATTTTATAGTTAAGTTTTTCTATGCAACTTGCAGCATTTATCCTGATTATAGGAGGGTAATTTATTTTTACATTAGATAATTAGAGGTTTTCAATATTATCTGTCAATATTTATTGTGTGAAATAAGTTTTGGGACTTTAGATTGGTTTTGTTAATTCAATAAGTTTCTGTCTCTTAATTGGCGAACATATTCTTGGAATATGTTTGTTTTTTTTTTCTTATTTTTTGTAAAAAGTTGGAGGATAAGCGCTTAAAGTTAACACCACAGCATTTTTGTCAAAAATTATCTTTGCCATGGAAATGGTTTAAAAAAGGAAGCGTTCAGCCTTAATAATATTATTTCTAAATTAAATCAGTACGTAAAGCAGATTTAAGTACAAAATTACTGTTTTATTGTGCACTCTTGTAGGTGAATCTAATTGTAGGAGAATCTTATATTATTTGTATATTTTTTATTGTGCAAATAAGAATTATTTTTAACACATTTTTGATAGGAACATTTTGAATTGTGTTTTTTCTTGGATTTTTCTTAGTTATTTACAAAACCAAATTGTAGGATTTGTTATATTCTTGCTATATCTTGCTGAATCTGAATTGAAAATGATTTTATTAAACTTTGTTGTTTTTTAAACTGTAAGTAAGTACAATATTTAATCCAGATACCACCAGATATAAAAATTTAATTTAAATAAATGTCTATTTTACTCCTGGAAAAATTTTCAAAAATTTCTCAAATAAAATTTTGATTTCGAAATTGTTTTAAAATCGCGTTTTGTTTACCGGATTTAAAAATAATTTTACTAATTTTATTTTTGTTTTGGTTGTTTGATTTTATTGCGGAAAATTTTTAAAAACTGATTCTTCTAAAACTGAAAAGTTTTCTTCTGTTCTAAGTGCAGTATAGTGTGTTCCTCAGTTTTCTTTTGAATAAGTCTATTATTTATTTATTATTTACAATTTTATTTAAATATTATATTTCATAATAATTATTTGAAATAAAACTGCTAAATAATTATTTAAATTTATAAAATTGGGAGAAAAAAAATTCAGGTCAAATCATGTGTATAAGATGTTTCTATTCCAAATACTCCTCATTTTCTTGGTTATTGTAATGAATAAAGACGTCAGAAGTAGCTTTTATAACCATTCTAGAGGTAGGTAATTCCCAAATTTTCTCCAAAGAAGGAAAGGGGATGAAAATCGATTGGCGAATCTCGCTTGCAATCAAAGTTTTTCACAGAATTGGAAATTGCATCGAGCTTGTCGAATTACAGCCTCAAATTTTCATGAAGCATATCATTTTAATTGGAAAAAAACTTCTAAAAGTTTTTTTAAATAAAATAATAATTTATCGTTATTTCCATCCTACAGAAGCAATGAGATATGGAACTAAATTGAAGAACACTGTGAGAGAGGTATACTATATGAAGATGAAAAAATGTCACTAGTGCCACTCTCGTAGTCATAACTGGGTTGCATGTAAATACTCGTTTTCCAAAAATAGCAGATAGTCTTGATGGTCTGAATTTTATGTCATGGTTCAGGCTTAGTTGACATTAAATGGCCCTTTAAGTACAAATTTGGATTTGATTATTGGAAGGATATTAAAAGCTTTTGCATAAACTTCATTGACGAAAAACTTAACCAGAAGCATTCTTACTACAACCAAATTCGAGGCCAAAATGTCTGCTTGTGATAACAATATTGTGATTTTTTTGTATAGTCACTATAAATTTTTGGACATATGTATTTTGTACCATTTTTGTATAGTCACCACAAATGTACTTTTGGATAGGGTATGCAGTGATGATGTATTTTGTACCTTGCTCCTTGAGAAATTACTAAGCGTGTTTAGTCAAATTTCATTGCCTGAATTGGTTATGTGAAATAAAATGCCACACAATGAACATACTGGCAAGTTGTATCGTATTTGTAGAAGACCGTCATTTGATCCAATGATAGCAGGTGATGGTAAAGATTGCAAAATCGAATGATACCATTATGTATGTGTAAATATTGTTGTTGAACGTTTCATTGAACCTTGTCTGATAAAATTTGTGTCCAGAACAGAAACTTCTTTAGCAAAGTATGGTTATAATCAGGTCAATAAAATAAAGATTTCACCTGTCCAGCGTAACCAAAACATACAGCTATCATGACATCATTTGTCAAATCTATTTGTGAAATTGGAATTATGCTATTAAGATTTATGAATTTTTTAAATCTCCTAATGACACGTTTTACATGGATCTACGTGTTTGAAAATTTTTTTGACTTCTTTTGCAGTTAATTGATATTTTACCTTTTGTGAATGCAGGAATACTCAGTGTTGGCCCTATCGCAGCAAGTTCATCATGTATTATAAAATTTCATACCCCTACAACAGTTATCTACTATTCTGGGGACACTTATATTGGCAGGTTTCGTCTAAATGGCCCTCGAGCAGTACCAACTTTTGCTATCGAAACGCGGAACATGTTCCACCGAATTACTGAAGAAATGCCAAGAACTAAAATAACATTGTAGGTTGGCACAATAAGTTCCAAGGTAAATGTGCCAGCTATCATACGAAATTTCTGAGGCTGTTAAAAAATTTCGAGTCACTTGATCGGTTGGCCAATGTACAGGCAGAAGCAGGGCATCCACCACCTGTTGAAAGGAGACTTTGTTTGAGTAACAACGAAATTATTTTAAACATTACAGACTTTGCAAATAGAGGAAATACCCAGTACCTTACAACATATTGGCTTTTTATTAATTGTTTTCAGAAAAACATTTCCACGTGAAATTTCTTTTATTTAGGGATACTATTTTTACTCATTTTATTTAGTTTCTTAATTTGCATAATATAGTTTTTGTGTTTGATATTCCATTGAAAAAAAAATTTTTCTTGTAAAACTACATGTTTTTTATATTTGTTTTATTTTTTTTAGGAGGAAGGGGATTTCCTGGGTGGCAATTTTTACTGGGGGAAATTTTCCCATGGGTAATTTCCCGTGTGCAGTTTTCGTACTTTTCTGGGTGGCAATATTCACGGGGGTAAATTTCCAGGGGAAAATTTTCCTGCTACGCAAAGTTTTTATTAAAGCTTCTAATATTAAATGTAACAAATAAAACTGAAAGTTCTTTGTCATTTTTAAAGTCAAATTGTTCAAAATATTTTGTAATAAAAAAATTTTCTTTTATAAAAGGAGATAAAATTTCACAATCACCTTCAGATAATTTGGCTGTTAACGCTTCAAAAATTTGCCTTTCGCGTGTTAGAGTATTACTAATACGGCCGATTAAATCTAAATACTTATAAATATAAAACTATATATAAAAAGAGAAAGAAATTAATAAAAAATTAATTTATTATATACAAATTTAGCAAATTTACCTTCCGATCGCAATTACTTTTAGAAACAAGTTTAAACCTCAATAAGACCAAAGGAAATTGCCTACTATCCGCAGTTTTTCCGCCAACATCATGCCAGTTTTGTAACTTGTTTCTAGTGTTTATAAACTATTTACCAAAACTAATATCAAGGGAAAAATTTGTTGCTCAAAACCATTAAAAGTTTTTTTCATGGTGTAATATTTATAAAATAGGTAGAATTAACAAGGATTCTGACAGAGATGACAGAAAGAAGTATGGTTTAATACAAATCCAGAATGAAAGTTTTAATTTGAAATCGTCTACCGAAAACTCGTTTTGTTTCAGGCACGAAATTAGAGTTTGGTGTTTTTGATGCGGTTGTCAAGTTATTATTGGTAAAAAAGCCAGCATATTATATAAAATCTAGATATGATCCCAGGACAATAAGCTTTGAAAGGATGTAAGAGCATTAACCGGAAGCGACTTTCAAATGCTGCTTACAAAAATGTAAATAGTTCAAAAAATCGTAAAAAGATTATTCGAAAAAAATGGAAACAAAAAAAGGAAAAAAATGAAACATATGTATCAGGTGTATTTTAAGAGGAACAATGTTATTTTAATAACTAGTAGCATTTTAATTGTTTCTAAGTAGATAGTTTTTACTTAAAAAATAATTGACAAGTTTATTTTAACGGTCTTTCAAATCTTCAATCACCGTTTATTAAAAACGATCTTTTTGAATCTCCTTCCTAAATATCTCAATAACCGTTCGTTCAAATTTGTTCATTTTTTTCAGGATTTATTTATCTTTAGAAGTATTGAAAAATGAGCTCAAGATATTAAAAGAAATAACCAAATTTTTTAAGTCATCTCAGTCTGGGTATTGAAAATTTGGGGTATTGTGAAACTTATTATTTGGACACGTGACTTCGGCTATTGGTGAAAGTTAAAAGAAAAACCTTGCACTCACTTTATAAAGCTAGCTTTTTACTTAATGTAAGAAAAAAAAAAAAACAAAGAGCCTGCCTCAATTATAATTTAAGATATTTCGACCGATGTGAAATTGGTATTTTTTAGCAATTCCGTAGTAACCGGTTACCATAACAACAATTTCTTTTTTAAATATATGATTTTCCATTATTGATGTGTACTAATTAACTATAAATGAATTAACCTCGTTTTGATGTTTCCTTTTGATATATTATTTTTGGGGGGGACTCCCCCTTAACAAAGACTTCTGGGTAAGGTGTCATACTTTTTAGAGAGTAATCGCCGACAAGGCTGTTTGTGTAAGTGTTTGGCAAACAAAAAGAGCCGAAAAATGGAGGCTATTTAATCGAATTACAACTTATTAAACAAAAATTAAACCAAAACAAAAGTGAACAGATAATGGTATATGGAGATACAACCTACAGTGTTACATTCGTTGCCACATCAGTCCACACCAGTACCAGTCAAATGGCATATTATCTCAGGATCATGCGAACCCATACTGGCATTAAACACAGTATTAAAACAGGGAATTATTAAATTTAGCGAAAAACTAGATGTTTTCTATACAATTCTTATGATTGAAAACGATGAAATGCAGCTACAAAACATACTGAAAAAGTATCCAGCTAAGAAATTCCCAAGCGAATTTCATGTTGACCAGAACGTAAACAACCAAAAGAAAAGAGAAGAGAAAGCGATTGACGAGATAATAAAAGAAGATGTTATCGAAGAACATCCAAGCAAAGAACCAGAAGCTATAGCATCCAAATTTGATGGCTCAATCCGAATAACCTTAGATGCACTAAACGTCAACAAAGCAATCCTCTCAAACAATCATCCGATCCCAAGACACGACAACATCAAAGCGAAATCAGCTGAATGCAAATTATTCTCTAAAATGTACTTTTCAAATCGGCATCTTGGCAAATAGAGCTTGAATATCTAATTCATGATGACCTCATAATTGCTGCTCCTGAAGAAAAATCGCAGTCAATGAAGTGATGATTGCGATTAACAAATCAGGACTGAATCTTAGTCAATCCAAATGTCACTTCGGAAAGAAATTTATCAGATTTTGGGGAATGGTATACACGAATACGGAGTGAAACCCAATCCACAAAAGGTAGAAGTGATTTAATACATATTATATTTACTATATTGAAATTTACCTTCATGACAACATTTCGATGTTAATTCTGACATTTTTTTTCAATAATTCCTCCTGGTTTTTATAAGAGATTAATGGTAATTTTTCCTGTAGGCAAAGTTGGCATTTGGAAATTTTGTTTCATCAACATTTTTGTTATATATTTTATAATATTATAATATACCCCAATTTTCCTCACTAACAATAGCTTCCACCCATGGCTTCCATCCTTTTTTCTTCCCTTTTAGCCAACAAAGCACCACCACAGAGTCACGCCAACAAAACATATTATCCACTTCGAACCGACTCGAACAACTACTCCTTACTTCTTGTAAAAGTTTACAAAAAATAATACCTCCAAAAAGTTCTAATCTTGGAACAGAAAGTTATTTTATGGGACTCACCTTTGATTTAGAAGCTAAAAAACTCATTAAAACATGAAATAAATGACCAAATTATAAAAAAATATGAAATAAATCACTAAAACATAAAAACCATGAAATGAATGACCAGAACATAAAAAACAGTGTAAAAATTGACCAAAACAGAAAACACATGAAACAAATGACCAAATTAAGAAAACCATGGAAATAAATAACTAAAATGTAAAAATCATGGAAATAAATAACCAAAACATAAAACCATAGAAATTATATAATTGAAGAACATAAATATATCGCATTATATGTATTATATATTGAAGAACAAAAACAGAAAGTTGAACTTGTGTTTTTTATGCATAATGCAGTCAAATGCAGACTTCATATTTAACTTTTCAAAAAAAGCTACAGCGCTAAAATAAATGACACGAAATAACGCAAAACTTTGATGGGAAAAACATCACAGGAAATGCTTCGATGAGCTTATAACGAGCTTTAAATACTCGTGCGTTACTATAAAATGATGCACATGTTACCGACATTGGAGCAATATTAGGAGAAAGCATCGAGACAACGAAACCGGTTGCAATAGCTTCGCGAGCAACAAACTTGGCGGAGAAGAGGTACCCACAGTTAGACTTGGAAACAACATCAATAGACTTTGGGTCACGTAGATTCCAAAACTATATCATCGGAGGGCCGCATATAACCATAGTGACCGATCATAAACCACTCTGCACCACCTTCAATGGAAATCGAAAAGGCTCCATCAGAAACGAGTGCATCAAGCATCAAGTTAAGGCATAGGATATTGCATATAAGGTCGAGTACTAATAAAGCGACAAAACCAAATAGAATGCAAATTGAACGCCAAATCGTTTAGCAAAATCAGACGATCTCAACAATCTCCTGTATATTTTACATTCTACTCCAATGATAGACCACCTTAGCCTTGCAGTTATCGTCAAACACACAAAAGACTACCGTTTACCCTTTACACTTTACCCTTTATTTGCAAAACAAACAGCAACAGTAAGAGAAACAAGACATGGATACCGAAAAACGATCATCAAAGTGTCTACAAATTCGCCCAAATCCTTCTAGAGATATCAATCACATAAGATAGGATTTTAATCAAAAGGGAGAAATTGTTCTACCAGAGAGCCTGCAGGAGACAGTGATACACCTCGCACACAGAAAAAGCCACTCAAGCCAAAGTAGCATCATATGCCGACTAAAGTTTCAATTTTTTTTCCATGATATGCAAAAGAAAGTTAAAAACAGCTATGAAAAGTGCAAAGGATGCTTAGCTTTTACCGAAAAGAAAACCTACTTCCTTTGCGGTAGGAGATATAATGATCATCAGTAACTACAAGCGAAGCTCAAATTAAGACCGAATTTTCCCACAGAACCGAGTGAGATAGTCTAAACTACAATAAGCAGACGTCTCATCTCTGTAGAATAAGAGAAAGACGGTCACATACTTACTTGAAACCCCGACGATATCAAACACTGCTATAGTAACAAAGAGTCAGGAACAACACAAGTATATACGGAAGAAGAGAGTGAGCTAATCAAGGGGAACCAATAGGTCAGAGTACACACAAGAATGCTGATGTTGGAATAACCTTCCAGCACACAGAAGGCGTAAAGAGCAAACTTCCAGAACCAACATTACAGACGTTCAACAAAGAAATGCCGTGGTTATTCAACCAGATGATTTCGTCATACTGAGACGTTCAAACCGAATCAGATGACCAAACAGTCGTTACAGCAACAACTCCACTATATCATGAAAGCTTTAGAAAACAATTGTAACCCCTCATTATGATAAAAGCGATAGACCTAAAACTGTATAAAGAAGAGGGTGTAGTACATTAGATTTCATGTATTACTTATGCTGTATCATTTCAATTGTATTTTCAGTACCAATAAAATAAGTTTTGTTAGAAATAGACTTATTATTGGTAGGTGAAAACCGACTTATTATAGGTAGGGTGGTGTTGGTCTAACTATTAATGGTGGGTGTAATGATTATAGGTGACAAAAAGTTGTAATTTTGGTGTTGTCATCTTACGATAAATGTTATTTTTATGAAATTTCTAAATTTTGTTTACTCGTTTAGCTGCGCATGTTTTTCAGTAAATGACGAAATATTGTATGATATTTTTTCTTTATATAGTGGGTTAGTTATTTATTTTAATCCTGGTGCGATCAAGGTTTGAGTGGTCTTCAGGAGGGATCATTCAGGAGGAATCTTTCAGGAGGAATCATGCGTAAAGAAATTCTATCATGTCGATTTTTGAAAGGTAACACATATCAAGTATATTACTTTAGTCGTGCCCATATTGGTACTGAGTAGTATAGGGCCATAAAATGGCTTCCTATTGATATGAGGTTTAATTAGGGTATTGCTACACATGCATTTAATTTCTGCAGTAGACCTAACCTAAATTATATGTCTGAAATCTTTAAAACTTCTGAAAATAGAAGAATCCTTCTAGACAACAGCTATCTAAGATTAAATATACCCTTGAGAAGATCTACCATGGGAAAAAAATTGTCTGTCATCAAAAGTTTCCTTATATAGAATAGGCTTTCTAATGCAATAAAAAATAACGTTTTTCTCTGCTAGAGCAAAGGGATAAAAGTGACAAGTCCATACTTATTTGGGATTGCCATAATTTTAGAGATTCTGGTCTAGAAAATCACTTTTACACCATGCGTCAAATGTGAATTTGTGCTAAAATTTGATAAAAGTTTCATATAATATGTCCATGATTGTTGTTGTTATTTTTTAGTTATCTCTAGTTGTATTTTTCATAGCTTATGTATATTTGTTTGTGGCAGAATAAATACTTATTTACTTAGATATTTCTAAAAGAATCTTAATCACGATTATTTTGTCCATTATGGAATTTACAGATGAAGTTGAGCCATAACTGTTTCAAATTTAGGATTTGAGTATCTTCAGTAGCGAAACTTTAAAAATTTTCAAACAAGAAGCCAGTAAATATAGCCTTCAACTTCGGTTAGTATCAAAAAGGAGAATAAGGAGTAAAACGTGAAAGCTTGGCCAAAATTTCGTTTAAATTTTGGTCTAAAATTTTTTGAAGAATTTGTTTCTGATTTTTTAAGGAGTGGCACTATTAAAGAAAATTTTTGGATTCTTGATCTTGGATTCTTAATCTTGGAGCACAAAATATTAATATACTAAAGTTAAAAATCAGAGCCGCCAAAAAAAAAAAAAAAAAAAAAAACCTGGAATAAATTTTAGAGCCCGCTCAGGCCCGAAAACCACTGAATCAGCAAATAACGCTGCGTATTATAACTCAAAGAGCAGTTATTAGCTTGCTTTACATGTTACATGAAACACATAAGCAATTTTTCGCTTTACACACTGGGCAGCAGCCAAAAGGGCTTTCAACTTCACTATTTACGAGGACATAATGCCAGACATTGTCAGCTAGTACATTATCTTCATCATTGGATAAGCTTCCTTGTAGCTTACGCTTACTAAGAAGAAGATGGGATTGCAGTTATTTCCACTGCTACATTCTCATTAAGGTCAACTGCAGCTGCACCATACGAGTTTCTTACACTTTTAAACCTTCTTCTTTTCTTAATAAATAACCTATTTGGTCCAGTCAATCTTCTCTTCTTTGATCAAGCCTTTATTACTTATAATATAGTTTTAAATACAAAAAAAATAAGTTTAATAGTAAAATATAGCAAAAGCTGGCTCAGTTCAATAATTTCCGTTCTTTTTTTCTACACAACCTTATATAGCAATGTTATTGTAACAGTCGTGTGTATATCTAATAAAGGCTTATCTACACTTTGTCTTAACGGCAAAACAGATTCTACGGTGATCAAGCTATAACAACTAGGAAACTTTACTTTATTCCTTGGGAAACTTACTCAAGTTTCCCAAGGAATAAAGTAAATGAACCAGAGTTATTTTTTCATTTCTGTCCTACTCTATTTCGTTGAAATGCTTTTATCTCGAAAACTATAACAAATTACAGCAAAATAATTTTTTTTTATAGTTTTACAGTTTTATTTCTAAGTTTTTGCTAAAAATTGCAATATCATGGTTTTGATAGTGTATGATCACCTTAAGGCTCACAAACTACAGACTACGAAAAACATGCTTGCTTAGCAAGTTTACTTTTTTTTTTTAAATATTAATCTGTTTCTTTTTGATTTGTATGAACAGTTTTTTCTTAACACATAAATCTGTTTCCTGTTTTCATTTTACCAATCGCAGATGGAAATTCATAAATTAACGGAATAAAAAAATCATCTTGAAAATAAAAAAGAAATCTTTTCATCTCACAAGGAAAACTTGTTTTTAAAACAATAAAATATTAAGAATTACTATGAAATTTTACGACTTTCTCGCAGGGTTTATTCTTCTTATTTCAATCGCAATGGATGTATATTATTTCTTTATGAACAAGACTGAAAACGAGAATGAGCAAAATACATTTAATTCAACTAGACCACAAAAACGAAGTTATTATCCTATACTTAAATGATGTTCGTGTAGATTAAAGTGCAATAATTTCATATAGGTTGTGACTGCTCGTTTGTCTAGTGCTCTGGTATCATAGCAGGATTAACTTCGTGTTAAGATTTTACGAAGAAGTTATTTGTTTGGAAAGAAAGATTAAAATACTTAGTATGTTAGCTGGAGATCCCTTGTATTAGAAGAAAAAAAATGATTAAATAACTATTTACTCTCTTAGAGCAAAATGGTTTTAATTCAATAAATTTTTTAAACAGCGTTTTTGCCACTTTCCCCGAAAAAATTTGGCGTAGATTCCAAACCTGGCATCAAATTTTGCTTTTTTTTAAGTGATTTTAAGGTATATCCTTTTTATCACACCAAGGTAAAAAAAAAAAAAAAAGAAAAAAAAAAAAAAAAAAAAAAAAAAAAATAAA